>OVBI01001436.1:0-25161 GCA_900406495.1 Sisymbrium altissimum | reverse complement strand
TGTGTTATTTTTGTATTTAAAATAAACAAATAACGTTAATGTTTGACCGTTCATTTGGTTCGACTGTACTTGTAAGCTCTCAACTCTGGAAGGACCCGTTGTACTGTATTTCTACCGTTTATTTTTTTAAATGAGATCTGTATTTGTCTTTTTAACCATTCGTTTTAAACGTAAGGTTTAAAGAGATATCTGTATTAGAGCAGCTCCATCCGTTAAAACTCCAAAATTGTATCTTATAAAGTAAATATTGATATAATTTATATAAATAAATTATTTAGTTAAACAAAAAGAATTTAAGCCAATTAGATGTACACCTTGACACAGAAGTTCTAGAGGGGATCTCCATATCTCTCTGAGCAAAGACGTATGTAATCTCTCTCTTACTTTTTTTATTTTTTTCTTTTTTTTAATTAGAAGATACTTTGTCTAATACCGTCGATGGAGATGTCCTTAATTCTTTCGTCGTCTTAAATAATTAAATAAAATGGTTGTAAAAAAAATGATACGATCGAAATATTCAAAGTTCACAACACTTGCATGCACAGCAAAACAACAAATTCTAACTATACTCAAGTCATAAATAAAGAGATACAGTTTAGTTTTGAGTTCTACATCGATCAAAGGTGAATACTTCTCATGATAAAAAAAAAATTTACATCCATCATCGTTCGCAAATGACTGTTTCTAGCTTGATGTATCTTTTTTAAACGGACTTATGGTTTGAATTTTCTTGCAGGTGTTTCTATCCGATTTTCATAGTCTTTTAAGTGATTTTGTACGTTCTAGCTAGAGCCTTTACATATAATTTGTATTAAAAAAAAATATACAAAAGCAAGTAAAACGAGTTATATAAAGTTTTGTAGTATTAGATGCCTTTTAAAAAATTTCTAGCGATAGATTAAAGTCAAACGATCAGTTTTGTAGTATCAGATGCTAGATATTAAAATAAGTTATCTATTGACTTGGGAGTAGTTTGAAGCCAACCCAATAGTGCAATCAAGAGTAGTGCCACTTCACGTAAAGGCAAATCAAACACAAGATGTTTTAATAGTAACAGTTGGGACCACTGGTTGATAGGAAGCTTGGTTGTGAGTGAAATTACAGCTACATTTGAATCTGAGAATACAGCTAAATAATTTATAAAATTAAAGTTAAAAATAGTTCCCAAAAAACCGTAAAAGCAATAACGATCAAATTTTGGCATATTTAGAATATTCGGAAATTGTAATAATTTCATTACACCTACTTTAAGAAACTTATCCGAACACTATCTGACAGACACCTATCTGACATCCTCAGACTTTTTGTCCAAAAACCTCTAACAAATGGCATCACCGCCCGATTTAACCGTAGACAACATCGCCGGACTCTCGATCAATCCTCCGGCGAGTAGCCGTGTGACTTCTGTATACAGCGAAGTCCAAGCGAGTCGTATCGATCACGCGCTTCCTCTTCCTTCCGTTTTTAAAAGCCCTTTTAAGATCGTCGATGGTCCTCCGAGCACTGCCGCCGGAAATTCAGGTCATTCAATCAATCAATTCTAACTAAACCGGATCCGCTAGAGTAAACCGGATTCTCTTTTTCGAATTTGATTTTGATGATCGGTTTTGTATTGTTGATTGTTGTTGTTGTTACAGAGGAGATTGCGAAATTATTCCCAAATCTGTATGGACAACCATCGGCTTTATTGGTTCCGGACCAGACTAATAATAATGCAATAACATCAAGTGATCAAAAGCTTAAGATTGGTGTGGTTTTGTCTGGTGGTCAAGCACCTGGAGGACACAATGTCATTTGCGGAATTTTCGGTTAGAACATTTTTTTTTCTTAAAACAAAAATTTGAAGTGAGAATGTTTGTTTATTTGTCTGTTTGTTGTTGGTGTGGTAGATTACTTGCAGGAACATGCGAAAGGAAGTACACTGTTTGGTTTTCGTAGTGGTCCAGCTGGAATCATGAAGGGCAAATATGTTGAGCTCACTTCTGATTTTGTGTTCCCTTATAGAAACCAGGTACGAGATGACTGATGTGCCTTGTTAATTGTTATAGAAAATGCAAAACGACAAATCATTCGGTTTGGTTTTAATTTTAACGGAATTGTTAAAGAACTCTTTAAGGTTCTCTCTGGTTTAATTTCTTTTCGGCTCGGTCTGGTTTAGGTTACTAAGTTTTAATCCGTTTATTGTCTTTTCAGTTCGGTTTTCAGTTTATTTGGATATATGGACAAAAATTACCAAATTGGTTTATTTCCTCTTCAGTTCTGTTATTGAAGTTAGGACTAATTAAACCGGATTTGACACTCTCATAGGAAGCTTTTTAAGAAATGTCTTGAAGAATGAGTTGTTAGATTAATCAAATTGATCACGAAGAGTTAGAAATAGATGCTCATATAAATTAAACAGTTGCCTTTGTGCTTTTTTGTTCCCTGAAAATTTATGTTGTGCCTTTCCACAGGGTGGATTTGATATGATATGCAGTGGAAGAGACAAGATTGAAACTCCGGAGCGGGTAAAAATGTTTTTTCTTGTACTCCTTGAAGCTTCACAAGATCTACAATATTTGTCACTTTCATCGATGAACTTAGTTAGCATCATGTTGCTACACATTGCAGTTTAAGCAAGCTGAAGAGACTGTAACAAAGATGGACTTAGATGGTCTTGTGGTTATTGGTGGAGATGACTCCAATACTAATGCTTGTCTCCTCGCTGAACACTTCAGGTAATTTTTCTAAGAGTGACCATCAGATAAGCAAGTATGAGCTTTCTCACTAGTTGATTGGTAACTAATTTGCGTTTGGGTTTCAGAGGTAAAAACATGAAAACTCGGGTTATTGGGTGTCCCAAGACAATCGATGGTGATTTGAAGAGCAAAGAAGTCCCCACGAGTTTCGGGTTTGATACTGCTTGCAAGGTAAGTAAGGTCAACATGAATATCGAAAAATGCATCACTCAATAGATGATACATTATTGAGTAAACCAAGCCATTACAATGTATATCACTTTACGTATACATGACTTCTTTTTATTCATGCAGATATACTCAGAAATGATTGGGAATGTTATGATAGATGCACGTTCCACGGGAAAATACTATCACTGTGAGTTTTTTTTTTTTCTTAGCAAAATGAAATATCTTTGATACAAACTACAATTTTATTTCATCTGTTAATTTATCTATATATATAGTCGTGCGTCTTATGGGCCGTGCTGCTTCTCATATTACACTTGAATGCGCTTTGCAAACCCATCCAAATATTACCATTATTGGAGAAGAGGTAACTTGTGTGTTATTGAAGCTTTTTATTCGTAGTCTTCGGTTGGCTAAATATGGTTTGAGAGCTATAAAACAAACACCAAACATTTTTTGTGCAGGTTTCGGAGAAGAAGCAAACTTTGAAAAACGTTACGGATTACATTGTTGATGTGATCTGTAAGCGCGCTGAAAATGGTTATAACTACGGCGTCATTCTTGTTCCTGAAGGTCTAATTGATTTTATCCCTGAGGTATGAATAAATCTTCAGATTATCCAATAAGATAATTGTTACTGCTTTCTCTTTTTCTCCTCATCTTTGTGTTCTTGAACTTCCATTTTGCAGGTCCAAGAGCTTATTTCAGAACTGAACGAAATCTTAGCCCAAGGAAACGTCGATGAAGAAGGACAATGGAAGAAGAATCTTAAAGAGGAGACACTAAAGCTTTTTGAGATTCTTCCTCGAACAATTCAGGAACAACTAATGCTTGAGAGAGATCCACATGGAAATGTCCAGGTCTGTTTCTTGGGACCATCCTGTGTAACCAAAAACTGATTCTAACCGGTTAAAAATCCCAACTCAAACACGGTTTATCTTTCTTCTGTATGTTAAACCATCAGGTAGCTAAAATAGAGACAGAGAAAATGCTGATTCAAATGGTTGAAACCGAGCTAGATAAAAAGAAAAAGGAGGGTACATACAAACGCGAGTTTATGGGGAATTCACACTTCTTTGGGTAACTAATTAGCCTAAATCATATATATAGATACTAATTAGCCTCCACTTATGTTATTCTGGTGTGTGTTAGGTATGAGGGAAGATGTGGATTGCCTACAAATTTTGATGCAACTTACTGTTACGCATTGGGTTATGGTGCTGGATTACTACTCCAGAGTGGAAAGACCGGATTAATTTCATCGGTTAAAAGAAACTTTTCATCCTTTCTTGAACATATCAAAAACTGTTTCCTTAATTCATGATTACTTATTTTCTCATTGCGGTCTATTTGCAGGTTGGGAATTTGGCTGCTCCTGTTGAGAAATGGACTGTTGGTGGTACCCCGCTAACTTCATTGATGGATGTTGAGAGAAGACATGGTTATATAAAGCTTTGATACAAATTGTGAAATTATTGAAACCATTTTATATTTTTGTTACATTTACCTTTTTATGTTGCAGGTAAATTAAAGCCTGTTATCAAGAAAGCTATGGTTGAACTTGAAGGTAAAGTATTTTAATTCAAAACTTGATCTTACTCGTTTGCTCTGTCTCACTCTGATCAATTCTCAGGCGCACCGTTTAAGAAATTTGCTTCGCTACGGGAAGAATGGGCTTTGAAGAATCGATACATTAGTCCTGGTTTGTTCACGTACTCATGCCTCTGTATATAGTTGTAATTGATTTCTTTGTTTTGTGTTGTTTTTCATGTCAACTCTTCATTATCTCTCTTGATGTCCAGGTCCGATTCAGTTTAAGGGACCGGGATCTGATGTGATAAATCACACCTTACTGCTCGAACTCGGGGCTCAAGCCTAAGCATATTGCTACTGTCAGGATTCACTCAGTCACTCACCGAATTTGCTTTAAAATCGTTGTAGTAAGAAAGTTACTGTCAGTTAAGTGAACCAAAAGGTGGTTAATGTGAAAGTTGTGTGTTGTGGTGAAAACTTGAATAGGCCATATGATGGACTCATGTGTTACTAAATAAATTTTCGCAATTTCTTATAATTAATTGGACCAAGAATTGTTCTATGTTTACGCGTGAGTTGTTTCTAAAACTTGAATAGGCATGAATTCATCATGACTTGTTAATAGATAACGTTTGCCAATTTCATATTTGATTATTTCTTCTTTTATCTGAATTTTAAGCATTTAAGCACTATACTAGTCTGTTTAAGATAACTTCAACATCTAATGGACTTTGAATTCTACGTATAATTTACCTTTTCAACAAGGTAAAACACACATCTTGATGACCATGTCGCAACTCGTGTAACTTAAATGCCAAGTCATCTCACGTTCGCAAGACTCCTTCCTTCACATATACGATAAGCTTCTATAAAAAAACCACCGATTTCAATACTTGCTTAATCATTCAAATCGATGATGCTAATAATACAAACTGCAAAAAGGGTTCTTCTAGGCTTACAAGCTTCAAGAAAGTCTACGCCTTACCCTGTCGTGGCTCGACAGTACCACGAGAATGTAATAGACCATTATGAGAACCCTCGGAACGTTGGATCGTTCGACAAGAATGATCCCAACGTTGGTACGGGGTTGGTCGGGGCGCCTGCCTGTGGAGACGTGATGAAGCTCCAGATCAGAGTCGATGAAGATTCTGGTCACATCATCGACGCTCGATTCAAGACTTTTGGTTGTGGCTCAGCTATTGCCTCTTCTTCCCTCGGTATATTGGGTTGCATCTTGGGTTTTCTTTTATTGAGGGAACAAAGGGATAATCAAATAAGGGACAGGATCTAAAATGAGATTTGGTTGTTTGTGTGTTTACTATACACAGGTTCATATAGTATTAAATACTTAGTTTGTATTCCAAAATAACTAATCAGTTAATAGCATCAAGTTAAATTTGCAATTTTTAATCACATTTATGGAATAACCCATAGTTCCAACTTCCAAGTTTCCAACTTATATTTTGGTCAAATAAAATTTTATATTTATATTTTAAAATTTTTATTGGAACATAAAAAAAAAAAACATAAAAACCTTTTTGAAGAAACAAAAAATGTCTGAATTTCATGACGCGATTGATTTGTTTTTTTTTTTTCAGCTACGGAATGGGTTAAAGGCAAAACGATGGACGAAGTCCTTACCATCAAGAACACGTAAGTGACGGTTTAACTTAGGTCGTCTCTCTATCACATTTCCCTTGACGATGAAGATTTCTATAAACATTAATGTTAATACTTTTCTGTGGTAATTACTTTTGCAGCAAAATAGCAAAGCATCTATCGTTGCCACCTGTGAAACTACATTGCAGTATGCTTGCAGAAGACGCTATCAAGGCAGCAGTAAAAGACTACATGGTTAAGCGTGCGAATATGCTTGCACAGACCTAAAAGTGATATGAAGGTTGATGTATATAGATTTGGTGGTTCAAGTAAATATAAACAATGATGATATATATATATATATATATATGTATAACATTTGTATTCCTTCTCTCATTTTATAAGATAATTTGATATCTATTACAAGCAAAATGTAGCAAGGAATGACGAAAACATTCAAAAAAATATTATGACGAGTGATCAATACTATTATTTAGCGGATCGTTTTTTCTTCGGTACAAGTTTCCAATTTTGTCTAGAAACCACACTTGTATGTAAAATTTTGTTAGTCATAAATACTCCATTTGGAAAATGAATGAAATACTGGAAATATTTGTTGAATCAAGTGTGGAAATTCTTTAAATCCACATTCAAAATTATACGTATCATTTTCTCTTTAATAAGTTAGTTGGATCATGGGATGTCTATTGTATGTATTTTATCAAATAAGATTTTTTTTTTTGTTACTTAGCTAAGCAAATCAAATCTCATTCAGATAAAATAAAATTATGGAGCTTTTTACTAAAGTGAATTTTCCACTTCAGATGGTTTAAATTACAAATATCTTTCTAAAAGATTCCTTAAGTTATTTTAGAATATTATTTTTAATACCGTGTAATGTTATTTCAACAGAACTAATATATATATATACGGTATTGGAATGATGGTGAAACTAAATAATAGATAAAATAGAAGATAATTTTTAAAGTAATGGAAATGTTTGGTGGTTCCAGTTTTGTGTTTTTACTTGTCAAGTACTTTTAATTTAAACATCTGAGGATGTTTGTTGGCTATTGACTCAACTGAAAATTGTTTTTCTCCTTCTCCTGTACAGTTTTATGGAATAATTGATGATATTAACAAGTTTATATTGGAAATGGTAGGTAACTCCTGTGCCCATATAAATTGTTATTTCCGAAAACACTGCTGATGGTCCTCTTACTTTGGTTCCATCTTATTAATCCCAAGAGATGTGAAGTTAAAAAGTTAGGATTTTTGGATGTTCTAGTGTATTAATGTCTCCTCTCCATTCCCAAAGTATTGGAAATACGGAAGCAATAGGAAAAATTAAAAGTCCGTTTGACCATCATCTCTGGATTCTCTATATAATCAAATAAAAGTCAAGTTATAAATAATCATATTACTATGGCAAAACAGAGCAGCCTAGAAATTTTCTCTGGTGGATTTGCAAATGTCTTGGAAGAACAATGGCAAGTCGATGTGCAGCTCAAGGCAGGGGATAGTAATGAGGGTGCAACTATCTCTGCCCACAAACTTGTTCTGGTTTCGACTTCTCTTTTTTTTTTGTTTTTTATTCATCTTCATCTGGTTCAGGAAACAATTCTTGAAATGCTATAATGCTTCCTTGAAGTTTTTAATTACTTACTATCGCTAAGGATGTTTCTTTCAAATTTTTGGGTATTTGAATAGGCCGCAAGATCTAAGGTGTTTAGGAAGATGCTAGAGCAGGAAGAGTTCAAGGCTTCGTCTAAAATGGAGATAATCACTCTCTCAGAGATGAAGCACGAAGAGGTAAAGGCTTTAGTTGAGTTCATGTACAGTGATGGCTCCATGCCTTGTGAAGTGCATGCTCGGTCACTCTATCTCGCAGCCGACAAATATGAGATTCCGCACCTACGAGATCAGTGCAGAAACAAGCTCATATCTTCTCTGAACCCATCTAATTCTCTTGACGTTTTGGAGCTTGCTCAAATTCCTTTCGACAATGCCCTCAACGACGCTGCCTTAGGTTGTATCAAAACGAATATAACTAATATTGCTAGCTCTGATGAGTTTAAGTTATTTGCAGCTGGTAACCCAAATCTTACAGTAGAAATAATGAAGGCTTCTTTTAATCGAAATGGATATAACGGGTACATGTACTGTTATCGCTGTGCTCGTTGGTAGAAGAACCATATTGTATCTTTTGTATATCATTTTTATGCATTGATCTCAATTATTTGTTTTTCACAAACTTGACAATATACAGGTCTTTGCGTATGTCTATGATTACTTAACCAAAAAGTTAGTGGTTGGATGGAAAAGTTTCTTTCCAGGGGTAAGGAAGTTGTTATCCCAACTTTTACTATGTCTTGTACTTTCTAAAGGTTTATGTAAAAGTTAACTAGTGTAATATCCAAGTTTTGGTGGAATTCAAACTCTGATTCCAAAGAAATGCATTAGTTCGCTTGAAATGCGTTATATCTCCAAAAAAAAAAGGGTGATGCAGACACTTGAAGAGTTTAACCAAATTTTATTGGCAAAACAATATTGCCTATTGGAAAAATCCAAATTCCCTCTTATCCAAGGTTCTTAAAGAAAGATAGTTCAAAAATACTCATCCCTTTGATACTCTCAAAAGCATTCCGCCCATCGTATGGATGGAAAAGCATTTGGACATCTAAAAATCTAGTAGAGAAAAGAGTCCGGTGTACTATTGAATTAAGGAACCAAACTTGATGTGAAAAGACCATTGGTCACCTGATACAATAATCAGACCACCTAAAAGTAGATTACCATCAACTGATCCACTCTTAAGAGTTTCAGACCTTGTTAACCCAGTGACCAAAAATTGAGATATAAAAAAACTTCGGATACAATAGTTCCAGTAGATATTCCACTTATTCGCAGCATACATCCAAGCCGTATACAGAAAGAGGATACGGAAGTATTCCGTCAAATTGGGATATACACTAACCAGTTCAATTCATGATAATAAGACTACTTTTATATGCCAATTATCTTCCACAAATCCGTTTAAAGAACAAGTTTAGAAAATAAAAACTGCAAAAAACCATTTTCATTTTCTATACTCCCTCTGGTTTTTATTAATTTTCGTTTTGGAAGAATGCACATATATTAAGAAAATATTTAATTTGTTAGTTTTTCAAAAAAAAACACAATTACCAATACACTTAAATACAATTCAACCAATGAAATAATATTCTGCAGAATACAAATAGTTATAAAATATTAAAAATCATTAAATTTTGCATAGAAATTAGAAAACGTCAATTAATATAAAACAAAAAAAATCTCTAAAATAACACTTATTCAAAACCGGAGAGAGTAGTAAATGTTATCGGAAACAGTTGCAGTAAATGAGCATTTAACAAATAGGCATTTACTTACACATTCTAGTTGTCCGAAATAAAGTGAAGCTGAAGAAACTATTAATCATACTATTTTTATGCCTTCCAATGCTGGGCTCTCTCGACAATTTCCTCTGATTCAGAGGTATTCTCATCACAAAATCTCTACTCAATTATTATCAAAAATCTCTGATAGAGATAATATGGATGATCTTATCCATTTTTTTTACTTGGATTTTTTAGTATATCTGAAAAGTACATAATGACAACTTTCTAATGGCTTAAACCGTCCTTCCGCTGGAACTGTCGAACTTGCAATTCGAAAAAGTGAAGCATGGTTTTTAGTCAATCAAGAAGTAGAAACCAATGATCTTCCAACACAATCTCTTTTGCCTGTGAACAATGAACAACTAGTCTTTACTTACCAGATTGATGAATCCTGAAAAATGATAGTTCTATAAGTGGAGTGGAATGGATTTTGCAATTACGCGATGGATCTATTGACCCTTAGGCGTTCAGGAGATTTATAAACGAATTTCACCTCTCCCTCCATATGGAACTTCATAGGTTAATCTGGACTTTTATGAGCTTTAGGAGATATCACCAGTATTATAATCATTTTATCATTGATTCACAAGAGTTAATTGAAATGGTTTCGAATCCTGAGGAGTGACCAGCTTTTTTAACAAATCTAAATGAGAAATTTATGGGGTTCTTTTCAAGATATTAATTTGGGTATAAATTAAGATCCGCTAATGTCCAAGTATATTTTTTAGCTATGAATGCATGCACAAAAAATAGTGTATTCTCATATGTAAATATGTCAATGCCATAAAAACATCGTTCATTCACCTTTTGCAGATTTGTATTAAGTATTATATTTTTATTGTGCCAAAATAAAGAATCTTTTCTTAATAATTAATTTATGTAGCAGAGTTTATGAAATATAGTTACATCTAAAGAAGAAAAATATAGCAAGCAAACAATATTCTTAAGAAAAATAGCAGTGGAAGAAAGCTTTTGCGACGAAAACCAAATCAAGATTAAATATTTATTTGTATTTTTGCCGATTTATATTTGCCAATTCAAATATATTTGTAATTTTGTTATAGTCGTTTTTATTGGTTTCCTTTTAATAAAATTTATTTCCTATCATTGATGGAAACATAAACAAACGATACAAATACTAGAATAGATAGGTTCTTTCTCAATCAAGTAAAACAAATATTGACGAAAAAAATATAGGGACCCGCGACGAAGCTTATAAAGAAGAAATTTTTTTTTTAGTTAATGATAAGTGATGGTTCAAACATTTAGAAGTTCCCACATATACGGTCATTATTTCAAATGTTGGATGAGAGATTGGGGACAAATCAGCGGCAGCCCGGTTCAAAGGAGATGGACAGAAGTGCGATGATCCAAGGGAATCCAACATTTTTCAAAAAAATCTTTTAGAAATAAGGTTCGTTTAAAAAAAAAATTTGTTGCAAAAAAATCAATATTCAACTTTTTGTTTTTTTGTTGCAAAAAATATATTTTCCAAAGCCCAAATGTACAAAATTTTACTATATATACTTATATATAGTGTTAAAAAGCTAAAAAAAAATTTTTGTCCTAGGGCTAAATAAAACTATGGGCCCGGACTGCGGTTATGAGAAATGAGAATCCCGGAAACCTTGGATCCTTCGATAAGAATGATCATAATGTTGGCACGGGATTGGTCGGTGCTCCTCAATGTGGAAGATGTAATGAAGCTTTCAGGCTAAGTTCGATGGTTCCGGTCAAATCATTCATGCCCTATTCAAGACCTTTGGTTGTGGTTTTTTTTTTAAATTGATGACTCGTTGATGTTGCGGGCCTGAATATATGGGTTGCCACCTGTGAAGCTGCATTGCAGTATATGCTTGCAGAAGACGCTATCAAAGCAGTGGTTAAAGACAATAGGAGAAGCAAGCCGAGGGTAACGGAGAAATCGTCGAGGCCTGATTCCACTAATCCAACCGTATTGGATCATGATGGAACTAAGGGATGAATCGAAATAGAAGAAGATTTTCAATGGAATGGTAATATATATACTCATTTTTTTGTTATCATATATATGCTGCCTAGGTTTCGTATACGTTGAATGGAAACATTGACAGTCAGCTATGATGGGTTAGGTAGCAAAAAAAAGGCGTTATTTTGTCACTTCGCATGTCTCTTCAATGGTGCAGAACTGCAGATATAGATTACATCAAACTGGTCCTCGCAGATAGTGATTTGAATTTTAATATAGGGCTGAAAAACCTAGCTGATAAATTGCACTGTTTGGCACAATAAATGGGTACAAAATCGTTATGAGAATAACAATGCTCAACTAATCAGTCACTCTATGTTTTTTTTTTTTTTTCACTCTATATGATTTAGATGACTTGTTTGGATTGTAATTTTGTATATTTTGATATCTTCAGGGTACTAAAAAAATCTTATAACGATTATAGGTAGGTTTTAAAAGAATTTCTTATGATTTAAATAAATAAAAAAGAAAAAGAAATTAAGAGAGTGAATATCAAAGTTTCTTATTTGATAATTTTTGAAAACTTTTGAGATGATATAAGAAACCAATTTGCCAAGTGTTCTTTTATTATTGATCCAGTTACTATTCTAATTAAAATATTATTAGTTTGTTTTTTATAAGAAACTTATATCAGTTTTAGGGATAATAATGCTCTAGGTATATCCTTGTATTAGTATATGTCAGGGATTGATGAGTTGTGCATAAATAAGAGAACATTTAAAATTTTAAATATGTGTAATCTATCTTAGTTTTTTTAATAAATAAAATCAAAACCTAAAAATAAATCAAATTATAAACTAAATTTTCAACTCTGAATAAATAATATCAAAATTTGAAAATTATAAAGTTAGATAAATCCTAGTTTGTTAGTGACCGACTTAGGTGTTGTATAAATACCTTTCATGTTTAATTAATAAAGGCAACACACTATCTTCTTCTTTCATAGTAATTCCATTGTTCCGGTCAAATCATTGTAGTTTTTAAAGACCTTTGCTTGTGCCTTCGACCGCTTCCTTGATCCATTGGTATGTTTTGCTCTTTACGTGGAAATTGTGATTCCCTAATTTGCGTTATTTGGTTTGTTTTTATAGTTGATCGACTTTGCTGACGTTGCGGAACTGAACTTCTAGGTTGAGAACTACTTGAATTAGTGATTTTTTTTAGTTAGGACTAATGTATATTACACGTATTCAAAATTTCCCATTTTTTCTTTCTAAAATCGTAATCTTCTTCAAATTCATTAATATGGAAATAATACGTTAATAATTAAGGCTGTTTTTTTTTTGAACTTTATAACAAAGGCTGTTTTTTTTTTGTCATCAACAAAGGCTGTTATGCATTCACAATTAACATTTAGATAGTACATTCATAAATAAAGAAAATCCTAAACGATAATATTGGTAATTATCCATAATTCTCTAGATTTTTTTTTATGATCTTCAATATATAGTTCCATAATTTTTATACGACGGTCGATTTTATTGATCTTCCAACAATGGAACACGGCAATAATTTAGGAAAATTATGACTGTCTCTAGGCTCTCTCTATATATAACCTAAGCTACAATTGTTTGCCAGATCAAATCTAAGTTAAGATATAGCTTTTTTTTTTTTTTTTTGGTCAACAAGTTAAGATATAGCTATGTCGACACTAACAAACAAAGAGCGTTTCTGGGATGGAATAGTAAAGATTTTTAAGGAACAAGAAACCGATGTACTACTCAAGGCATTTGACTGTCATGATGGCGCAGCTATCCCTGCCCATAAGCTTATTCTGGTATTTACTTCTTCTTCTACTCCTTAATTTTATTATTTAATTCAGTGATAATATTCATATAAATGCTTTTATATAAATCATTAATGTTTCTTTCACTGACATATATGTGGAATGTTTTTTTTTATATATATATAGTCTGCAAGATCAGAGGTTTTTAAGAAGATGTTTGAATCAGACGAACACAAGGCTTCGTCCGTGTTGGAGACAATCACTCTCGTGGATCTGACAAGAAATCAGTTAAAAGCTTTGGTCGATTTCATCTATAGCGACGGCTCTATGCTTTCATATACCGCGAAGGTAAACGTTGTGTCACTCTATCGTGCAGCCGACAAATATGAGATTCCGCATCTACGCGACTTATGCAGATATGAGCTTATAGCAACTCTTAAGCCTTCGAATGCTCTTAAAGTTCTTCCGCTCGCCGAAATCCCTTATGATAAAACCCTTAGTGATGCTAGCCTCAGAGTTATCACAACCAATGTAAAAGCGATTTGTCTCTGTAAAGAGCTCGAGGGTTTCGTCGTCGAACACCCAAATCTTACCGTGCAGATATTTAAGGCTATTTCGATGGTTCTGAAATAATCATTGCTGATTTGCTCATCTTAATAATTGACATTTTACAGTAATATCTAGAATTTTTATGTTATCACTATCTTAATTTTCCTTCACCAATATATAAATATATATATATCTAACTCCATTATTTAAAAATAAAAATAAAAATTAAAGTTCTAACATGATTCTTGATTGTTCGCGGACCAATATAAAAACCTCAAACAGCGATTTGAGAATCTCAAGTATAATCTATCTTCTTATTTTAAACCAAACAGCGATTGAAGAAGTTCCCTGATGGGTCTTGACCTTCTCTTGCCTTTAGATATGAAGGAATGCAAAAGTTAAAATACAAACCCTCCTTTCGTGGGATGCGACATCTTAAAGAGGTTGACCTTTTTCAGGCACGTTTCCGGAATGGGTTCCGATGCGCTTTTAAAATTTGAGGTCTTAAATCTCGGCTCAGGGCTAGAGAAAGTTGGTGAAAGCATTTCAAGACGTTTACCGATTGAAGAATCCCCCTCTAACCAGCGTTTAGAGAATCTCAGTACTCAAATCATCAAATGAAAGAAATCAAAGACAGAAACTGTGCCAAGGAGTGCCGGCTTGATCTCCATAACAGGTACACTTCTCAGTTTGAGCTGAATCTATCGTAATGTATCGATCATGTGTGATTGACGTTACTCTACTTTGTTTCCTTGAAGCCGATTCTTTGAAGCTATTGGAGGATGAGAAGTGCTGAATTGATTGACATGGTTAATGTTGTTGATCTGAATTTATGGGGTGAGAAGTATTGAATTTCATAATTAATACTTTTTTGTTAAACATAAAGACGATTGCGATTCTAGAAAAAAAAGATCACTATAGGAATTTTGAATATGTGTATATATATTTTATTAATAAATATTTATAAATTTGATTTGTGAAACCTTTTTTTAGTTAGGGTTCATAAATACACATATTCAAATTTCCAATAGTGATCTTTTTCTAGAATCGCATTCTATTTAAACGCACCAATTGTACGTGTATTTAGTATCTGATTGTTTAGTTCAATGAATCGGAACACCATTCGAAAGAAATCTCTCGTCAAATGTTTGTTTCATTTCCACTAAAGTATCCGGCTGATAACATATTCAGTTTGTAAATTATTGTCTAATTTGGTCAAGATAACTTTGAGCTATTCTCTAAAATGTTGATCAGCCGAGGCGAACCGAGAAACCGTCAACGCCTGATTCCACTAGTTTCTAACGTAATGAAATATGATCGATGAAGAAATGAGAAGAAGATTTTTCCGATGGTATCGTAATGTTTAGTTGTTCTTGTACTTATGTAATGATGAAACATGGACATTTTGTTTTTCTTTTCTTTTTTTGATTGAAGCATGAAACATTTCTTGACCCAAAAAAAAAAGTGCCTATATTTAAAGCTGCCGACCAATTTATGAATAATCATTGCATAAATTATCTTTCTCTTTTTATTTTTCTTAGAAATAAAAGCTGCCAAAAAATAAATTAAAAACTAAAATAAGGTTCACCCAGTAAACTCAGTAGTCAACCAACAAAGGAAACTTCACTCAAGTTTCATCGAAAATACTCATGAAATTGCTCATCCCCTCTTTAAATGGAGTCTCATAATATCAGTTCTCAAGCCATTGTTCTTCATCATAAGCATCTTCTCATGGCTTCTCCTTCTTCTTCTTCTTCTTCTTCTCGCAATTGGGTATACGACGTCTTCCCGAGCTTCAGTGGAGAGGACGTCCGGAAAACATTCCTCAGCCACTTTCTCAAGGAGCTGGATCGGAAGTTGATCATTGCTTTTAAAGACAATGAAATCGAGAGGAGCCAATCACTCGATCCCGAACTTAAACGAGCCATTAGTGAGTCCAGGATCTGCGTTGTTATCTTTTCAAGAAACTACGCATCTTCAAGCTGGTGTTTGGATGAGCTTCTGGAGATTGTTCAACGGAAAGAAGAAAGAGGTCGATTTGTAATTCCTGTTTTCTACGGTTTGGATCCTTCTCATGTTAGGAAACAGAACGGTGATTTCGGAGAAGTCTTTGAGAAGACTTGCCTGAGTAGAACAGAAGATGAGAAAAATATGTGGAAGAGAGCTTTAACTGATGTAGCTAACATGCTCGGTTATCATTCTGCTAACTGGTACAGTCTTACGCATATTTGGTTGATTGTTCATACTTCCATGTTGTTGTTTCTTGATTGTGTCTTTTGATCAACTGTTAGCGACAATGAAGCGAAAATGATTGAAGAAATTGCAAACGATGTTTTGGATAAACTGAGTTTGACATCATCAAATGATTTTGACGACTTTGTTGGCATGGAAGATCATATAGCAGAGATGAGTTCACTGTTGTGTTTGGCCTCCGAGGAAGCGAGGATGGTTGGGATATGGGGCGCCTCGGGAATTGGCAAGACGACCATTGCAAGAGCTCTTTTTAGTCGAATCTCTCGTCATTTCCAAGGTAGTATCTTCATAGACAGTGCTTTCATATCCAAGTGTAGGAAAAACTATGACAAAGTCAATCTAGATGACTATAACATGAAGTTGCACTTGCAAAGAACTTTCCTATCTCAGATTTTTAACAAAACAGACATAAAGATGGATCATATTGGTGCAATGGGAGAGAGGCTAAAGCACCATAAGCTTCTTGTCGTTCTTGATGATTTAGATGATCATGTGGTTCTAGATGCTCTGGCTGGTCGAACTCAATGGTTTGGACGTGGGACCAGAATCATTGTGGTTACAAAAGATAAGCATCTTTTGAGAGCCCATGGGATTTATTGTATTTACAAGGTTGGTCTCCCATCTGATAAGCAAGCTCTTCAGATGTTTTGTCGATATGCATTCAGGAAAGATTCTCCACCAGATGGTTTCATGGGACTTGCTTCTGAAGTTAAAAAGCTTGCGGGTAGTCTTCCTTTAGGTCTTAATGTTTTGGGTTCATATTTACGAGGAAGGGACAAAGAGGATTGGATGGATATGCTGCCTAGGCTTCGTAATACGCTGAATGGGAACATTGAGAAGACTTTGAGAGTCAGCTATGAAGGGTTAGGTAGCAAAGAAGACAAAGCGTTATTTCGTCACCTCGCATGTCTCTTCAATGGTGCGAAGATCGATTACATCAAACTGATCCTCGCAAGTTGTGACTTGGATGTTAATATAGGACTGAGAAACCTAGTTGATAAATCCCTCATACATGTAAGAGGGGACACTGTGGAGATGCACTCTTTGGTACAAGAAATGGGTAAAGAAGTTGTTCGTTCACAGTCTAACGAACCAGGGGAACGCGAATTCTTGTTTGATCCGAATGATATTTGCGATGTGCTTGAGGATAACACGGTTAGTGCTCATTTGATCATTCACTCTGTATGATTAAAGTAACTGTGCTTTGTCCTCACTTGTTAAGATAGTGGTTTTGTCTATATTCTTATTTTCAGGGTACTAAAAAAGTCTTAGGTATATCATTGGATATGTCGGGGATTGATGAGTTGCACATACATAAGAGAGCCTTTGAAAAGATGCGTAATATTTTTTTTCTAAAGATTAATAAGAGACCATATAAAGAAGTCAGATGGTACATACCCGAAGGCTTCAACTATCTTCCCCCTAAACTCAGAATACTAATCTGGAAAGAATACCCAGTAAGATGTCTGCCTTCTAACTTTTGTCCGCAACATCTAGTTAAGCTCAAAATGCAGAACAACAAGCTCGACAAGCTGTGGGAAGGAATCCATGTAAGTTCTGAGAAAAAAAAAATACTATACTCTTTGGATGATATATATTTTTACTTGACGTGTAACATACTTTTCATTTGCTATGTTTAGCCCCTTGCACACCTCAAGCGTATGGATTTGTCGGGATCTAAAAACCTGAAAGAAATTCCAAATCTCTCGATGGCCACCAGTCTTGAGAGATTGTTGCTCACAGGTTGCTCGAGCTTGGTGGGGATTACTTCCTCTATCGGACATCTGCACAAACTGTTGTTATTGGACATGAGTTGGTGCACAAAGCTTGAGGCCCTTCCATCGGGAATCAACCTTAAATCGCTTGATAGACTCAATCTCGGTGGATGCTCACAGCTGAAAACCTTTCCTGATATCTCAAGTAACATTTCAAGGCTTGATCTAAGCCGAACAAAAATTGAAGAATTCCCTTCTAACCTGCATCTGGAAAATCTCAATACTCTTAAAATGAAAGAAATCAAGAGTCAGAAACTATGGGAAGGAGTGCAGGTAATGTGATATATCTAATGACTTTTATAACAAAATATATATCTTCAAACCAACACTTTAGCTTTGTTAGTTTTTTTTTGTTCAGCCGCTTACATGCCTCACGACGATAGATTTGTCGGGATCCGAAAAGCTAGAAGAAGTCCCAGATCTTTCGTTGGCATATAATCTTGAGTGGATGAATCTTGGGGGATGCTCAAGTTTGGTGGAGCTACCTTCTACCTCTATTAAGAATCTTGATAAGTTGACTTATTTGAGCATGGAAGATTGCACAAAGCTGGAGGCACTTCCAACCGGCATCAACCTTATGTCTCTTGATTGTCTCAATCTCCGTGGATGCTCAAGCCTGAGCACTTTTCCTGATATCTCACGTAACGTTTTTCTTCTCATCCTAAACCAAACAGCAATTGAAGAAGTTCCTTGGTGGATCCAGAAATTCTATAGGCTCAAGTGCCTACGTCTGGAGGAATGCCAAAACTTGAAACATATATCCCCATATATTTCCAAGATGAAGCATCTTAAGGAGGTTGAATTTTCAGACACGTCATGGGTCCGATTGAAGACAGGAATCCAATCCAAAATCCGTAAGAGTCGAGCCCATCTCAGCACGTTGAACGGTTTTCGGCGTACGGTCTTTCCGGATATGGATTTTTTTTATAAATTATCTATCGGCGAGGAGCATTTGCCTCACTGGTTCAACCCTGGAAGTCATACCGAAGAAATTACTACGTATAGGACCATCTCCATTGGTTTAGATATCTTCTGTTAAAGATATGCTAAATCACTACTGAGTTAATGATAAGGATATGTTCAATCAAGACTCAATCAACACCAGAATTAACGAGACCTCCCAGCCATGGAATCAGAATCAACAAAATAATCACTCCAACAGTTCTAGAGACAATCGTTTCTCTCGTGGCTATCAAGAAAGAAACCAAGCTGGGTATCAAGGACGATGTCAGCTCTATGGGATACATGGTTATAGTGCAAAGAGGTGTCCCCAACTGAACAATCACAGTACCAAATCAAGCAATTCAGGGAGTCACAACTATCCTCAATGGCAACCTCGTGCCAATCTCGCCATGGGAGCCCCAAATCCCAACAATGCATGGCTTACGGATAGTGGTGCTACTAACTACATGACAAGTGATCTCAATAACCTGGCATTTCATCAACCATACAACGGAAATGATGCAGTTCTCATTGGTGATGGTTCTGGTCTGAACATAACTCATACTGGTTCTCTTTCTATACCTTCCTCTTCTCGTAATTTCACCTTAAACAATGTTCTTTGTGTTCCAAACATTCACAAAAACCTCATCTCCGTATATCGTTTGTGCAATTCTAATAAAGTTTCTATTGAATTCTTCCCTGCCCACTTTCAGGTGAAGGTGACTTTGTATCAGTGGTGACTCAGGTGTCCCGTTACTCCAAGGTCCAACTAAAGGTGACTTTGTATCAGTGGTCTGTTTCACAACAACTCTCAAATCATTCTTTGCAACATCAACATCAAAAACGTCCCTAGATGAGTAGCATTATCGCCTAGGCCATCCATCCTCTTAAATTCTTAAGTCTGTTGTTTTACGCTATTCTCTTTCTCATTCAAAGACTACTTCTCAAAACTCGTTATGTTCAGATTGCTCCATCATTCAAAGTCACAAATTATCTTTTGCTCAATCAACTATTTCTTCCACTCATCCTCTTGAACTCATCTTTACAGACCTATGGACGTCACAACTGATTTATGTGGACAATTATAAGTATTATCTTGTGTTAATTAATCATTACACACAACATTTTTGGATATATCCTCTTAATACTAAATTGCAGGTACGAGACACATTCATACCATTCAAAGAACTTGTAGAGAATCGCTTCCACATGAGAATAGGAACGTTATACTCTTGACAATGGTGGTGAGTTCGTCGCCATGAAACTGCTATCCAATGTTGGTATCACTCATCTTCACCACCGCACACACCAGAGCACAATGGTGTATCTGAACGGAAGCACCGTCACATTATAGAGACAGGCCTCACTCTTCTAACTCATGTCGGCATGCTGACGTCGTATTGGACATGTGCTTTCTCTGCTGCCATTTATCTCATCAACCGACTTCCAACACCAGAGCTAGATATGGAGTTGCCTTTTCTGAAGCTGTTCTGTGAAGATCCCAACTATGACAAGCTCAGAATCTTTGGCTGTCGATGCTTTTCATGGCTATGTCCCTATACAAACTATAAGCTTGAAAATCTATCAATACCGTGCGTCTTTTTGGGTTATTCTCTCACTTAGAGTGCATATCTCTGCTTACAACCAAGTTCGGGAAGAATCTATACATCTCCTCATGTATAATTTTACGAAATGTCATTCCTATCACGAAATCTGACTCATGAGAAGAACCAAGACGAGACTCTGTCAACAAGCTCACAACCTCTTAATGTAATTTCTTTACCTTTTTCTCGGCAGGTTGCTGGGCCTCCGCAGCCGCCTGAAATTTTTAAAAATCTAAAATTTATAAGCCAAAAATTAAAAACCAGAAACAAAATCCAAAACCCTGAAAATATACTATAAACCCACCTAATTTTAAGCCTCTATTGGTTATGAAACGGATTAAGTATCTAAACTATATAATAATTTCTTTTGACCATTTACAGAATCATCGGATGTTCAATTTAATAAGTTAAATTGTGTTATTAAAATTTTAATATTAATATTAATTAAATCAATTATAATTAAATATGTGGCAATAAAGATTCTTAATATATTTTTACAATAATTTCTCATCTCTTTCCTTTTTTTTTTAATCTAAGAACTCCAACTCCAACTACGTACTACCAATAAACTAAAACTGCTTTTCTTAAAAAATTTAATTTACTCGTAACCTTGGGACGTGTACAGATGGAGAGCCTCAAATCTCAGTCTAATAAGTTAATAACTAATTTAATGTTACATCGAAGATGTGTACTGTGTCTGTGTGTTTCACCCAATGGGACTTTCACAAACAGTCATTATATGATGACATCACATTGACATGGTACGTCGAATTAAAACTTGTAATAATTTTGTAAAATAAAGAAAGAAAGGAGAGGGAGATGACATCACGTTTGAGTTTGGTAATTGCGAAAAGTCATTTTAAACATGGAACAAGGGCCAACATTAAATTTTGATAAAGCTTAACCTTTTTCTTGTTTGTTTGGTGTTTCTTTTATCAAGATTTTCTCGGGAATATTCATCAAGAAACCGAAAGAACACCAAGTCCCGAGGGATTTAGGAATCAATTTTGTTGTGGAAAATGAGATTATGTTTATCACTTCATTTCACGAATACTCAAAGCTGGCTTTCATTTCAATAAAATACAATAAATATGTGAAGGTGAAACATGATACTATCGTTTATTACCTCCAGATTGCAGACAACGTGTTATATGTATCAGTAGCCTTGGGTCTCCGTAGCCTGTACTGCTGTACATCATCAGCCAATGGAATATGACATTTTTATTATTTTTAACTTTTCGTTTCACCCTTTTACTTTTTTTCGCAAAAAACTACGTGATTTCTCTTTCATCTGAAGACTAAAGATACCATTTATATATGGAAAGTTACATAATCTAATCTGGAGGTAAGGGATGCAATCATGCTGAATGCATATTAGTGGTGATGTTTTACAGTAAATAAATCGAAATGATGAAGAATTGCAGTTAACAACTTTTTGTGAGGAAGAATTGGAAAAACTCAAAGCATTAGCTGTTTTTTTTTTGGGTGGTTTCCTACCAATTCATTAATCTTGTTACTAATTTTGAATGGTGACAAGTTAGAACTGTTTTCTATAATAATGAGACCATAATCGCAAGGTGGTTAATCATAGACATGTAATTAGCGCAAGAGATGGAGCTAACATATTGACTTTTAATAATTCTGTTCCCTAAACTGTAAGTCGTTTCCATCTAATTAAAGCGTAACGACGACTTCGATTTACGTATACTTTTTCAAGGTTTTCTAATTCCAACGTTAATATGTTTTAGTATGTTTGAGACTTTTGAGTATGAATAAGTTTTACAATGTGAACTAATAATAAACGCTCCATAGCATAAACAATAGAAATTTAGTTATCTTTTTAGTTGTTAGTCTACTAATGAATTATTCAAGGTTATTTTCAATTTCCTTTAAGGATTAAACTAACCGAACAATTTAATGAACTAGTAATTATTTCTTTTTAAAAACTGAAGTTTATGCAGAAACCGACAGAATATTTTACTTTGTGAGTTAGAGGGGAAAAACTAGAGTAAAAACCTAAAAAGCTATCTACATTGAATTCTTCTTCTTTTTAGCATTGGTTTGGTGAGAAAAAACAAAAAGTCAGGGTAAACTTTTTAAAGTTTCATTTTGTGTTCTATGCCTACCTACTCATTTACTAGTACGAATTAACTTGTTTTTTCACCATGACGTAAATATTAGTACTATAAAGTTTTATTTGTGACATTAGTTTCCGTCATATATATATACCACTCTACTCTGCACAAGCTAGCATTTCTCTCTCTTTAACACAAACACATTGTCATATTCTTTCTCTGCGACATGGACTCACATGAATCCATCTGAGTTACTCTCTCCGTGTACAACTCATTGAAGGAAAATGAGCATATCCGACCACAACTCACCAGAGTTCGAGTTCTGGCGTGTCACCGACCGTTCATCAACTCAGCCTAACGTTACTCTCAACTCCGCGGACGACTTGTTTCACGATGGCATTCTTCTTCCTCTACACTTTCTAACACTCAAACCCGACCCGGATCCATCTCCCTCCGCTTCTTTGATCCATCTCCCTCCGCCTGAGACAGTTCCCGGACCCGAACTGACCCGAGAAACAGCCTCGAAGCGATGGAGTGGTTTGTTCAGAAAGCGAGAGAGCAAACCGCCGGCGAAGAACGTTAAAGAAAACAGAAAAACAGAGAAGAAAACCGGGTCGGGTCCGGGTCCAGGTCCGGGTCCGGGTTTGTCAACAGCGGCAGAGCTGAATATCAATATCTGGCCGTTTTCTAGGAGCAGATCCGCTGGGAACAAAATGACCCGACCCAGAATGTCTTTCGGAGCTCCGACGACCCGGAAAATCAGCAGCGCGCCGTGTTCTCGGAGCAACTCCGCCGGCGAGTCAAAGTCGAGGAAGTGGCCAAATAGTCCGGCTCGAGGCGGTGTGCATTTGGGTCGGAGCAGCCCGGTTTGGCAGGTCCGGCGCGGAGATCCGACTGGGAAAACGATGTCGGGTCGGGTCGGCGTGAGGACGACGGGTAAAAGGGAAATTGGAGAGGCGCGAAGGGGTAAAAGTAAAACGGTTAATAAAGATAATAAACCGAAAGTATTGAATTTGAACGTGCCGGTATGCACCGGTCATCGGAGTCGGTTAAGCTGCAGGAACGACGAGAATAGAAGTGGAATTAGTAATAGTAACGTCGCTGCTGCTGCTGCAAGTGCTAATAATAGTCTATTTGGCTTCCGTAATCTCTTCATTAAGAAAGTCCATTGACTTTTTGTTTGTAATTATTCATATGGTTACCATCTCAAGTGAACCCTTGTTTTTTTTGTTCTAAGTTCTAACCATCAAGTGAACCCTCTGATTATTAAACTACACTCTAGAATCTGTTTTATTATAATTTTTAAAATAATAATACGATGGTAATTGTGGTTTGGGCAAGGTTCTCGTATTGATAATTAATTAAGAGTATAAGATCATTATTATTGGGGTTCTTTATTATAGATTTTTGTTGAGTATTTTAAGAATTTAGAAAAAAAATTTTAATTGAAAATTCTTTACAATATTCTATGTTATTTTTTTTTTAAGAAACCATGGTAAAAAACCCAAATAATGATGTTCTAATTATCTTCAAATGATTCAAGGTTCTCGTATTATTATTTTAATATTTTTGTGATTTAATTAAATTGAAAAATTAAACTAATAGTAAGAAAATAAATATCTTAGATTCTAAAAATAGAGTTATAAAATCTCTTTTCTAGAAACTATTTTCTTTCTCTTTTATTATTTTTTATTATTAAAAATTTAATCGAAACTCCATTTTGAACCTCATTTTAATAATGCTCTAAGTGATTATGTGCAGATTTATATTTTTAATTTTATATTATGGTTTTATTTATATTTTTTGTAATAATTTAAATTGCGTTATATATTTAGTTAATCTTATATTTTCCTATTTTACATTTTCTTTATATTAAAATAATATTTAAAAAAATTATGTGTACATTTTTAACAATTTAAAAATAGAAATATTTGTACATATTTGTCTTACCATTTGTATATTCATTCTATGTGTGCTATTTAATTATTCTTTGCCTTTTCATGATATATATTTTTATCATACATGTAAATTTATCAACTGTTTGTTTGTTAATCAAACATTGTGTTTTAGTTAAGCAAATAATTTTTTTTTTTGCCATGGCTAAAGAACATATATTTTTTTTTAATATAACTTGATATATCATGGTTTTTATGGTTTTTAATCATGATGTAAGTTGTATATATAGAGTCTTTTTAGTGTCTTTGGAGTCTTTTAGAGTCTTTTGCAGGTTTAGGTACGTTTGGAGCTTAATTGGAGATATTGGAGCATTTGGGAGCAATTGGAACTTAGTAGCAGAAGAGATGAAGTCGGAACCAATGTTCAGAGATGGTGCCGATCGCCACACACCCTGTGTGCCGATCGCCACCCGACGCGTCCACAGATTCTCATGCTTTTTGACAAGTTTAGAGAAAATGAAGTTTTGCCCCAGAAGTTTCTATTATTTGCAAATAAGTCCCTTTTCGGATTTTAGATTATATTTAGGTTTTTCATGTCATTGTTTAGACGAATCTTTTATCTTATCATTATTCTAGAGAGAGCTTTTGGAGAGAAGAATTCAGACTCCTTCAGAGAAGATTCAGAACTCCTTTATTTCTTTCTTAATCTATTTTATGCAATTCTATTCAATCATGTTTATTGCTTCAATCTCCATGTCTGAGTAGTTTGCTAGTTAGGTTTAGGGTTTCTCGTTAGGGATTTCATGGATTGCTAAGTCAATTGGTCAATTAAGGATTCTAAACACTAGTTCTTCATCTAGGTTGTGATTAATGCTTG
>OVBI01001435.1:0-34522 GCA_900406495.1 Sisymbrium altissimum | reverse complement strand
TTTTAATTATTAGTTTTAATTTAGTTTTTATTTTTAGTTTGTTTTTTTTTTTAAAAATTTGTATATAGTATAACTATAGATAACCACAATTTAATTTGTGGCTATATTTTCATTTAAAGCCACGATTCGCAATGAATTAATTCGTGGCTATATAGCTACAAAGTCTGTTGTAGCAATTCGTGGAGAACAAGCTTTGACATAAACTGTGGTTATCCGTCGCAATATCTATGGATTAAGTTATGGCAAAATAGCCACAAATTAGATACTAACATTGTTGTAGCTAATATGGCCACAAATATTGTTGCAGCAATTCGTGGATAATTAGCTATGAAACAAATCGTGGCTATACGTAGATCGATCCACAGAATATGTCGTGGTTAGCGGTGGAACTAAGAGCCACGAATTCAATCATGTCCATTCGTGGATATCAGCCACGAAAATCCTTCCTAGCCGCGTCGTGGCTAAGTAACCACGGATAACTACGGATAGCCACGAGTAGAAAATAGCCACGAGCTCATAGCTACGGGAAATATTTGTGGCTTTCCATATCTATGGTCAAAATAACCACGGAAGTTCAGTGATAGCTACAACAGATTTCGTGGCTATACACCATTTTTCTTGTAGTGAGATTTGAAGACATACGTGGAAATATATACTCATTCATCCTCTTTCAGGCCAAGAACAGTTTTTATAATCTTTAGAAGAGGAAGAAGTATGTACATTTATAATAGAAAAGTTATCAATGGATTTGGATCAAGAGAACAAAGGAAACACGAATTTTAAATAAAGTTACTATATTTATCTAAATTATTCTTCTATTTCCTTTTATAGTTTTATAGGCAATTTCCTTTTATGTGTAATTTTCCTTTCGCCTCAGAGTTAAGTCTTGTATAAATTGCATGACCATATTATTTGCGATCGGAAACATTTACAACTCAAAACATTCATCTAAAATCACACCCGATTTCACAGAAAGAACCATGTCCGACGTTCCGGAGTCACACTGGTGCTACACGTGCAACAAACGTGTCGCCGTTGGAACCTCAGACGACATCGTCGTGTGCTACGAATGCAACGAAGGATTCATCACGTCAATCCAGGCGATTTCCCAAGAACGGGATGACATTATGTATGGGGAGGCAAGGAGCATAACAGATCTGCGGGAGGAGCTATTCCATATCGATATCGCCATAGGGTATGCAGCTTTGTACGAAGCTTTAGCTGAAAGAGACGACGACGGTGGTGGTGCAAGGAGAGGAGCACCACCAGCTGCGAAATCAGCGATTGAGGCCTTAGAGACTTTCGAGGTTGGTTCTACTTCTTCTGAGGAAGGAGAGAGGGAGATTGTGGTTTGTGCTGTGTGTAAAGATACAATGGTGATTGGTGAAATCGGGAAGAAGCTTCCATGTGGACACTGTTACCATGGGAGTTGTATTTTGCCATGGTTAGGGACAAGAAACTCGTGTCCTGTTTGTAGATTCCAGCTTCAGACTGATGATGTCGAGTATGAGAGGAAGAGAGCAAGAGAAGAACTACCTTTGATTGATTCTGCTGCTGCCGCTTCTTCTTCTTCTTCGAAGAGAGGAAGAAAAGAAAAGAACGACCACAATGCTAATGAGACGTTAAGGCGATCAATCAGGAAGAGAAAGCCAAACAGAAGGTACAGGGATTGAAGTCAACACTTAATCTGCTTGCTTCGTCTTTGGCTTCTCGTCTCTAATGTTTTGGAAGAGTTCTCTATGTATTTATCTATACCTTCTGTTTCTACTCTTTCGCTTTATTAGTAACTTTGCTTTCCTGTACACATATTAACAAGAATCCGGGTCCAAAAAGAGTAAAACGTGCTTGCAATTATTCTGTCAATACTAATTAGTTATTCTGTCACAAGGAGATACTAAAAGAGTACGGTCTAGATCTTTGAGACAAATTAATTGTAGATGTAAAAACATATCTCAATATACAGTTTGATCCAAGAAATCAAATACCAATTCTGATTTTACAAAAGAAAAAATTAATGAATGATCTTTAAACCTCTTTTTACTTGCAAAGTTTAATGTATACTTCTATGATCATTAATTGTAACCACATACCACAAAGACAGAGGCATGTGTTCTGTGGGGCTCTTTATGATCACATACAACAAAGACAGAGGCATGTGTTCTGTTTAATTGAATTGCTCTAACTTCTTCTTATATATAACACAACAATCCTATTTGATTTTTCATCAACCATAACTTGCGCTCAAAGAGTTAAACAACACAACTTACAAATATCTTTTGCTTTCTGATCTAAGAGAAGCTTTTTCCACTGAAGATAATGATGAACACAAAGAAGCTCATGAAGATGGCCAAGAAATGGCAACAGAGAGCAGCCTTAAGCAGGAAACGAATCTCATTTCAGGGATCAAGTACTAAAAGCAGCTCAACTTCTGTTGAAAAGGGCTGTTTCGTGGTTTACACGGCTGATAAAATACGCTTTGCTTTTCCGATAAGTTACCTGAGCAACTCTGTTTTCCAAAAGCTCTTGAAGATCTCTGAAGAAGAGTTTGGCCTCCCAACAGGCGGACCAATCACGTTGCCATTTGATTCGGTTTTCATGGAATATCTACTCAAATTGATCGAAAGACGAATGGATGGAGATACAGAAAGAGCTCTGTTAATGTCAATCTCTAGCGCTAGATGTTATTTACCATGCTCTTTACAACAACAACAACAATTACGTGTATTTTAGAGAACTAGTGTGTAGCAATTTCTGTATTTTAAAGGATTCATGTATATTAGATTAGACAGATTATTCAGACCATTAATTTCGTCTCTCTTTAGACTGTCTCATCAAAAATCAACTTTCATTGTAAATAAAGAAAAGTGAACTTGTTTGGTTTACTCAAACTATTTTCCCCTGAAAATTCCTGTCATAAAAAATGGTAACGTGATTATAATTTTTAGTCAAAGCAAATCATCAGTTGTCCCTATGAATATTTTTGAAGTTGAATGGGCAAAACCTAATACAGACACGAGATCTTTCCATAATGATCTTCGTCTTTATTTTCAACAACACATGTCTTTCTTTGTATCTCTATTTCTCTGATCATTAATTGTAACCACATTTTATGTCCCTGATTTCATTCCACCAAAAGATTTGCTGTCCCCTAATAATTACTTGACCTATTATTTTGTGATCACATTTGATTAAACTAATGGATCTACTAACAACATGGGACCCTTAACAAATAAAGTCGTATAGAAGCATGAGTCTGGTATTGTTGGCTTCTCTTGTGTATAATGTAACTAACTCTTGTCATATAGCTTCTCATACCCACATGATCATGTCTTCTCAACATAAGTTGTATAGTCCACAAGTTCTTTTGCACATACAATTGATTATGCCAACTTGGGACCATCATTGATCAGGTAGAGTAGAAACATAGGCATGTGTTGTGTCTGGTTAGGTTGCTCAGGAGCTTGTCACAAAGCCTGTCTAAGACTAACAGTTTCTCCTTCTATAAAATGAAACAAGGCAATGGTATTATTCATCATTCATACCTTTCATTCAGAGAGAGCTCTCCAAACAAAACTTAACTACAAATCTTTTCTATTTAATTTCCTTCTCCTTCGTACTTATTGAATCATATTATATTCAGAAAATGATGATGAACACAAAGAAGCTAATCAAGATGGCCAAGAAATGGCAACAAAGAGCAGCCCTCCACAGGAAAAGGATCTCATTTCAGAGGTCAATTGATAGTACTGGCAGCTCAACGGCAGCAGAGAAGGGTTGCTTTGTGGTTTACACGGCAGATAAAATCCGGTTTTCTTTTCCCATAAGTTACCTGAGCAACTCTGTTTTCCAAGAGCTTTTGAAGATCTCTGAAGAAGAGTTCGGCCTTCCGACTGATGGACCAATCACATTGCCATTCGATTCTGTTTTCTTGGAGTATCTCATCAAATTGGTCCAACGACGAATGGATGAAGATACAGAAAAGGCTCTATTAATGTCCATCTCCAGTGCTAGATGTTCTTCACAATCCTCTTTGCAACTACAAGAACAAAGTAGTCGTCAGCATTTGCTTGTATTTTAGAATGTACCAATGTCTGTTTCTGTAGTGTATTAGATAGACACAGAAATACAAATTTTTGTCTTCGTCTTTTTCATCAAAATCAACTTCTATTTCAAACAAAGAAAAGTGAGCAACTTCAGTGTCACTTGTGGTCATACTTTCATATGAAGTTTTAAAGAAAAATATGTAAGATACTTCACTAAGACATATCCACAATAAAAAGTTCCTATCTCAGAAATCCTGCAGCTGTTTATGAATTATAAATTGACACACATGGAACAAAAGATTAACACAGGAAAGAGGCGTCCCTTTGATCTGAACTTAATCTGTCCCAAAGAAAAAAGAAATATCACAAGAATAGTTGATCTTGGACGTGAAAATCAACTATTACATGCGTTTCTCTGTATGGACTTATCTATATTGTTATCAATTCTTCTTCACTATTACATTCTTTTTCACCAGATCATGTATTTTCACCAAAATACTGGTTTATAGTCCCTTTTTATATTTCGACTTTAATTTATTTATTTTACTTAGCTCACAGAGAATCTATAGAGAAGCATGAGTTTGGTCTTTCTGGTTGCTCAAACAACTCTTGTCTCCAAGTGACATATGCTCTTTGCAATGCTTGTGACAACAAGAACATAACGGTCAGAAATTATTTGTAGTTTAGACTCTTTAAGACAGCCAATTTATTGAAGTTTCAGGTTAGACACAACAAAATATTTGTAGATATACAGTTTGATCTACCGTCCATATGAACAAGTTCTAAAATGGTGATGGAGAAAATAAACTTGATAAAATGAGGAAGCACAAGCTTTATAGAAGATACAGTTTTTTTGCTTGCTCTATAAGATTTACTAAAGCAACATTTTTTACCAATGTTCACACCAGAGATAAAACTGAGAACTTTTGGTAAATTTTTCTTAAAATAAACCTTCAGGGTTCTATGAAACTTTTAAACTCATTAACAAAGTTCTTACAGGGCTACACCATTGGAATGAAGCTTATCGGTTTAAAGCCAAATAAAATTCTTCTGGCTTTTAAAGAATGTAATATTAAAGGACCCTAGAATTAATCATAACCGCTGAAATATTGCAGGTTTGTGGTTTTAAATTCCCTGAGAACATCAAAGGGCCTACAAGCTCTACATCTTTCATTCACTTGCACATGTCTTTGTATCTAAAATTTTAGTTTACTATCATACCCATAACCACATGGTCATGTCTTATTTAGAAGATGTTTTAATCCACAAGTTGAGTGTACAAGATCGATTACTAACTTGGGACCCTTTATAATCACATACAACAAAGACACAAGCATGTGTTATGTTGGGTTTGGTATCTCTAAGTTTATCTAAAATCTTATAGCTTCTCTATATATATGTAACAAGCCTATGGGATTACTCATCAACCATAACTTGCATTCAAAGAGTTATACAACAAAGTTCCAAATCCCTTTTGCTTTTCGATTCAAACAAATATTTTCCCTGAAAATAATGATGAACGCAAAGAAGCTACTCAAGATGGCCAAGAAATGGCAACAAAGAGCAGCCCTCCACAGGAAAAGAATCTCATTCCAAAGATCAGGTACATCTACTAGCAGCTCAACTGCAGTAGAAGAGGGATGTTTTGTGGTTTACACGGCAGATAAAATCCGGTTTTCTTTTCCCATAAATTACCTGAGCAACTCTGTTTTCCAAGAGCTTTTGAAGATCTCTGAAGAAGAGTTCGGCCTCCCGACCGATGGACCAATCACATTGCCCTTCGACTCTGTTTTCTTAGAGTATCTAATCAAATTGATAGAACGAAGAATGGATGGAGATACAGAAAAGGCTTTGTTATTGTCAATCTCCAGTGCTACAAGTTATGCACATTGTTCTTCGAAACAACAAGAACAACAGAGTAGTATGACTCAACAATTGCTTGTGTTCTAGATTATTAGACTTTTTCGGTGTATGTAAAGAATATAATAGATAGAAAGATCATTTGAAAAATACAATTATCATATTTGTCTATCTTTTTTAACTGTCTTACCACGAACCTAACTCTTGATTCTTACACCACCTTGAACAAGAAAACAGCAAGTACCTCTTGTAAGTAGATAATCGGATTAGCCTTGACCATATTCTGATACCATTTGTGAAGATTAAACTAAACAGAATTACTAAGCACACAAGCAAGTTCTTCATCCAATTCACAGCCTTGAACTCTAGTTTTGGGGGAACCTAATTTCCTTTTATCTCCAGTTCACCACTATTGCACTGAGAAATACAAAATTTTGAATAGTCTGACGGATACAAACGCTAAGAAAGAGCTAATGGTATCTTTGTAGAAAGGACTTCTTAACCTTTCACATAATAGACTTCAAATCAGGACTATTCTGAATAGTTTTGCGAAATAGTTTGGCGAATCTCTAATAAATTGATATTCAATAAATAACAAAAGCTGTGAACATGATATGAAACAAATAAAGAACACAGAAAAGGTAGGTCATCAGAACTTTGGCAAAGACCAGTAGAATAGACTTCAATTTTTCAATCTTTGTTATTGAGAATGCGAGTTTAAAGCTTGACTACAGTCTCATTAACATATATGACTATAAAATAAAATAGACTTTACATTATCAACCTTAAACACAGAGTCTACAAATCATTGAATCTGAAGGTATTTAATCAAACACTGAACGAATCCAAATGAAAAGCAACTTCCTCTCCAAGAGACCACCACAGGCAATTAACAAGTAGATTTCGATTACCCTGCACAAGAAAAAAATAAAAGACACAAGTAATACGGAAAAACAAAGTAATTTAAAATAGGATAAAAACTATAAAGGGCCATCAATGATGTAAACAGGTAAAAAAGTAACAGGTAGCTTATGAAAAGAAGCTAACAGTGTCGCAAAGGCCTGTTAAATCAGTTTCTGCCTCTGAAAAACGAAATGTCCAACTACATTTATTTAAACTTTGGACATCAGATACCATAGGCAATTACTATTACCAACAAAAACACAACCAAACCAAATACAAAAAAGTAAACTGCAATCTCAGTCGAAAGATGGTGATCTAGTGATTAATAATCATGGGATTATCATTAAATATGGACGATTGTATTCATCATTGATTGCAGTAAACCAACAAAAAACATATTTTAAAAACGAAAACATAATATTGAGAAGAGAGGTCAGATGGTAGTGCATGTCAATGAATCAACACTTAGTTTCAGATTTGCAGACGTAATGGTAATATAATCCTCATTCCTCTCCTTTCCAACCAAACAGAAAATAACTTAACTTTTGAAATAAAAATCAAAACTTTATAATTAAAAAAAATTGGATCAGAGAAATATGGCAAATCACTCACTCCGCCGAAGCAGATCAGACTGGGTGTCACAAAACATAATGCCATTTCATCATTTCCATAAAGACTAAATATCCTAATACTAATTAAACATAGAGAATCAGACAGAAGTAGTCAATCACCATGTTACATCCATCGTAATGGATGCAAAGTAAGACTGGGGCGACAATTCCTTATCATCACTTTCTCCCGAAACATAAACAGAATCACAACATAATCAAAATCAACGAATCATTGCTAACTATCATAAACTAAACATAAAGAACACCTAATTCACAAAGGATTATGAAAACATGAGTTTTTGCTAAAGACGCCGATAATTTTTGGATGGAAGAAACTATCTAGGGTTTTGGCTATATATAGAGATGCAAGAAGACTACTAAGGTTTTTAGGGTTTCTCTCTTCCACTTATTCGGATCAAATACCACACCGCCTTACATATATGGGCTTTAGATATGTCTTCTTCTAAACCGGACTTTTAATAGCTTTAACTATGGGTTAAGTTTAGGCCCAATTAAACTTAAAAACAAAGCCCATTAACCCCATAATTTGTTCACTCTCTCTCTCTCTTTCACACCATACGCTACACGGACAGAACAGAAGATTCTCTTTAACTCTTAAACCATTGTTGTTGTTGTAATAACAACAAAATAGAAATTTGATAGACACAACCTGAGAAGAAGTGACGGATCGTGTACAAAATGGGGCTAGGCACTTTAGCTTCGAGAGCAATGCGACCAGCTTGTCGTCCACAACACTAGTTTCTTCCTCTGCACCATCCTCTCAAAACCGGAGCTTCAATCTCCGGAAGCCGCAGCTAAGGACCTAGGTCCTCTTGTGAAGACTGTTATGACTCGGTGTATCCAATGTACAAGGTTACTAAACGTAGTTAGCTTTAAACTCAATCACAAGAGCCTCAAAGATCATTAGATGTGCTCATGGCATCTTGTGTTGTTCTTACGGTACTAGGAAGTTCTGATGTTTTGTACTTGACTTTGCATGTTTACAAATTACGATCAATCTCTACAGAAAAAGGACAAAGAATGTCTTATGTTTAATTGACTAATTGTTTCATTGTCCTGATATGGATATTGATTTTTGCTTCTTCTTAGTCCACTTGTGTTTTTTCTGGTCCAACAATAATTTTAGTTTAGTAGATATTTTTCAAGTACATATGATGTATATAGTTTGCGTAATCATTTTGAACCCTTAGAAAAAGGAAACATACAATTTGTATTCTATGACGCAAAGCAAACGGAGGTCTTTTACCTTTACACTCGACATCCAAACGACAGTGACTCAGTTTATACCAACCCTCTCTGTTTTATTTTTGCATCATCTAACTAAAAATACGTTACATACTAATACTTGCTTTGTTTTGCAATTGAGCTACTTTTCTAAGGAACAATTTGCTTTGCCTTTTGCATTCAAAACCCACTTATTTGTATTTTTGAGTTCGAATTTGCATTTTTCTTTTTTACCCCATATCGTTTATACAAATTTATTAGTAGAGAAACGTAAAACTTATCCAAGTTTTTTATGTGATTTTTTTATATCACACTAAATTTATGTATTTTCACATAATTTTATTGAAAATTGTCACATCTAAACGATCATACCAAATTTGGACTGAAATGACTTATGATATAATTCAAATTCGATATTTTTATTGTATAATTTAATGAGTCAATGTTGTTTCTTATTAGCTTATATCAATAAAAATAATCATTAGCAACACTTTTTGGGTTTATTACTTGAAGTTTTACTACGAAAAACATTTATCATAATCTTTTGATGATTTTACAGACGATTGTTATTCGGAATCGTTCCTCTATAGTCTCCATTGTCCATTTGTGATATTAAGAGTTTAAGATGTGTAAGGCCAATTACTTCCCCCGATAAGATCTAAAGAAAAGATAGTGGTATACAATTACTCAGTCGCACAAATAAAAGCACAAAAAAATATACGATCGATTAATAATATTCCCAAATAAATAAATAAGTGGATCCTTTTATTCAGTATGCAATCTTTTTGGATATAGAGTGTGGATTTGCCTCCTACCTACAGTTCACCATTTGTGCTACTGTCAAAATCAAACTCTAAAGTCAGTTATATATTCTCATTAAAGAAGATTATGGTAAAGTAAAAATCACTATAACCTTTGGACGAAATGTTACCTTATCTGTAAATGACCAATTAAGTTCGAGAAGTGATCAAGATATACACATATAAGGATTGTGCTAAAACCCATCAAGTAGAATCCGGAACCATAAGACTTGCTCTTTTGATATCTATAATAATTTGTGACGTCACAATGTTAACTGCAGATGCTAAACTCAATAGTTACATGATTATGATGATATTTAAACGAGCATGTCAAATTTAGATAATATTTTTTTAAAAAGATTGAGTGATTCATAGTATATGCAATTAACTATAAATATATTTGTAATAGTATCGAATGAGTCAAAGAAACAACTTTTATAGTACATGTATAATTTTTCAACATTGTTTTGGGTGATTTATCAGTTTAAGATTTACTGACCATTGACCAAGAGGCAAATAGTACCTCGTCAATGGTCTCTCGTGTTGGCTCCTAAACCCAAAAGAATAACTATGAGTTTGCCAAATCTTCATAAATTGTTATTACATATATGTTTACCACAATTATATTATACAAAATGGGTAAATGAAAAGGAATATTCATAGTGACATTGTGGCATATGCTTCAAGATTATCCTGATGTGGCTTCGCAATATCTTATTTTTAACATCACCCAAGCCGTAAAGCAATAAGACTAAATTGTGAATCGAATATTTACTTAAAATAAAAAAGTAAGCCTATGATGTTAACCCAAGTGAGTCTACTATGATGTTAACCCCTTAATTATTTTTATTTATTTCTGTACTATATTATAGCTCTAACGTGAAGAAATGAAACTAGCAATAAAGAATAAATAAAATAATTAATGGGTCCAGTTATATGATGCAGTGTGGTATATCTAAACTTCTTGGCATATATTTATTGCATATATTTATATAATTAACTAATAAGACTAACTCAGTCCAATTCATTATTTCAAAGTTTTTATAATTCTTTATTCAGATTCTTCGATAACGGATATATCTATGTTTTGTATTCTGTTACATCATCATAAATATTTTAGTTTTAATCTTTTTTATATTTAATGATGATCAAAGTATATATCGTCCATATATGTAATTTACGATAGATAATTCTACGATTGACAACTCTACGATACTTCTTTTTTTATATCATAAATATACAATGAACAATCATATCTACATCATATATTTGTGATAGATATATAGCTATTCCTCATAATAATTTTACATATACTTAACATCAAATCAACAATAAGCGACCATAATTCCTCATAATCCAACTTCGTTTTAATTTATAGATCCCCCAAGTATGGATAATTGGGCACTGTATAAACTATAAAGCTCCATTATTTGATTTCGTGGACGATGACTTGACATCTCATTGTCATGGGATAAAAAAGTATTTAAAATATTATAGGGATGCATTATCCAACATTATTTAATAACACTCATTCCGGCACCTCTTTTTTAATCTTTCCGACCCTCTCGGATATAATTTGCCATACATATTCCTTTCGTATTCTAATTCTTTAGTCCATTTTATTCATATCCATTTTATTCATATCTCGTATTGATGATTGAAATAAATTCGTCTTACCACCAACTAACATCTTGCATTCGTGGTCAAATATGTCTACTTGGTGATTGGGTATGGCATAAGAACAATGCCGTATACATTTATTTACTAGTTGCTGTATAATAATTTCTTCGACAGATTATAATAAACTAGTAGAAAACAATAAATTGAACCCTTACTAGTTTTAGTCATTGACTATTTCCCTCGCTAAATCGACAACATGTATTCATTTGCGTTGAATGCTGCTACTCAGTCAATTAGGATATATTGGTTATGTTTCTATCCAATTTAATAAAATATGTTTGAGAGTTGAGATTGAGATGGTGTTAGAAGCTACGAAGAATTTAAATGTATGAATTGAAACTTTCTAGTTTCTAAAGTCATCACAATTATTAATTTTTTTTTCCAAATCATGTTGTGTTTAAGATTAAGATACACTACATTAGAATTACTACATAGGACTTGATTGATTGAGGTGGTGCTTTATTTTTTTTTGTTTTTTAAAAAAGAATTTTGGCTATAAAATATGTAGCTAGATTTACCACCAATCATATTGTATTTGGTTAAAAAAGCATATCGATGATTTATAATCCAAAAAAATTATAAGAAAAAATTACGTAAGCAAGCATATGATTTTTATAAGAAAAATGACTGTATACTTCATAAAAAATACCATCATTGACGGGAAATGTATGATTTAGTTCTCAAATCGGTATATACTCCTCTCGTATATATACAAATTGCGTATAATTTAATTTCTGAGAAGCTAAAACTCTTGAAAAATGGATAAATCAACCCTTGTTACAAAAAAACGAGAGGATAAATCCAAGATTATTGTGGTGAAACTGTGTTGCTTATAAGTGTTATGATAAGTGTTAATGACTATCATACGTGTCAAAGGTCTAACTGATTTTGATAATTTTTCCCTTTTTCAATATTAAGGCTAGATTGAGTGACTACACCAAATGCATTTTTCCCTCAAAAAACTTTAAAGTACCATGACATACATTTTTGTTTTGTTTTCCTGGTTCAAGTTTAATCTTTTACTGATCAATGAATATATGACCTCTCGAAAAGCATGCCATATAACATCCGTGCGTAGGCAGCGATTCATGAACAACATGATTTTGTTACACTAATGCAAAATTTAAGTGAAAAAATGAATGTACAAAACAATACATTAAAGTATATATATGCTAAAAAAGTATATATAGATGCTATAGTTAACCTATATATGTGGTTCTTGGCGACATTAGTCTGAAACATATTGTATATTGCTTCCAATTCTATGATCCACCCCCTTATGCCAACATTAAAATATATAGAGTAGTTTTTTCTAATCTTATGGATAAAGATAAACTAACTTGAAAACATAAATGTAAACTGAAACAAAACTAGCTTAGATATGGAAATGCGAACATAGATGACAATTGCGTGTAGATACATTAAACCTTACAAAAAGAATCTAAATAATTTACCTGGGTTAATCCCAACCATTAATGGATAGTAAATATAGCAGATAAATGGAATATTTGTTAAACATGCTTACAGATGCTATGTATGCTTAAAGGAAAAATCAAATATTAATTTTGATAAATCCGAACACATTTATGGATAATAATAACTTTGAGATAAGAAAAGATAAGTAAATTACATACGGAAGTGTCAGACTCACAAGTTAAAAAAAAAAAGATTAAAAAATTGTCAAAATCGGACTCAAAAATTGTATTTAAATACAGTTAAGAAAAACCTCTTTAGCCATCAATCATTCTCATCCTTTCTTGTCTTCCTGATATTATTTTTGCCCCCCATTATTGTTTCTTCTCTTATTAAACCCCTCAGAAATAATAAGAGAAAAGTCCAAAATTTTCTCTTCCTTCCTCTCAATTTTATTTTTTTGTTCCTTTGGATTTTTATTTGTTTTTGGTTGGTGGTAGAGAATCTCTCTTTTCTCTCTTCGTGCTCTGTATCGTGATCATCGTCGGTGTTTTTGGTAACTGCACATTTCGAGGTAAATTAATTAAACTCTTTTTTTACCTCATCACTTTTTCTCCAATTTTCCCCCTTTATTTTCGCAACAAATTCTGATATCTTGTTATGATGTTTTTTCCTTCTCCAATTGAATGTTTTTTTCCTTCTCTTTCCACTGAAATTTCTCTTCTCTTTTTCTGGGTTTTTGTCTAAAGTCTAAACCCCTTCTTACACAAAAGAGAAAAAAACTCAACTTTTTTCAATCTTGTTTGTGTTTGTGTCTGAAAGGTTTTAGCTTTTGATGATCTGGATAGGACAAGCAAATTTGGGTTAGCTTTGTTTCACTACACAACCTATTCTGAGTTTGTTTGATCTTCAAAGTGTTTTAATTTTGCTATTATGTTCGACGATCTTTCTGATATTCGGTTAAAGCTCTCATTTAATTGACAGTTTTGTTAGTCAAATTACTCAATTTTTAGTCTTTCTTCAACGGTAAAGGAAAACGAAAACAGATTACGTTCATGCCCTTTTGTTAGTTTGATCAGAACTTTGAGTTTTGCTTGACTTTATTGCTTGGTTTATACATAATCAAGTTTTTTTGTTGGTTTTTTTGGTTTTGATTTCTTTATCAAATCAATCTTTCTTGCTTGCATGTTAATTTTTCATCACATGACTTGAGATATCTAATGTATTATCCACTCTTGTATCTTGATTTTTTAAAGTTATATCCGACCTGTGAAGAGTGAAGCTAATCCGTTTGATCAATCTTTTTTTATTTGCAAAGCAGATTCAAAGAAGACAGCTTTCTGAATGGATATTCCACAAGAAGTAGCTGGGCCTTGGGGGATTCCCTCTCGATTTGGTCGTCACGGTCATCTCCCTAATGATGCTAGTTTGTTCTCCAGTTCGTTACCTGTTCTTCCCCATGGGAAACGTATAAACCAAATCTCTTCTAATGGTCTTATAATGCTTTATCGACACATATCCTCTCTATCTGCTTACGAGTTTTGCTTCTTTGCAGTGCAATTGAGCGACAGCAGAGATGGTTTCTCATTCATAGATGATGCTGCTGCTTCTCGTCCCAACAAGTTTAACGAAAGTGTTGATGACATTGAGTCTCATTCCATTGGAAACTTGCTACCTGATGAAGATGATCTCTTGACAGGGATGATGGATGATCTTGACCTTACCGACTTACCACTAGATGCTGATGATTATGATCTTTTCGGTAGTGGAGGAGGAATGGAACTTGATACTGATTTTCGAGACGGCTTGAGCATGAGTGGTCCTCCAAGATTGTCCATTTCAAGTCTTGCTGGAAATGCAGTTCCGCAATTCAATATTCAAAATGGTGCTGGAACGGTTGCTGGTGAGCATCCTTATGGTGAACATCCCTCCAGAACGTTGTTTGTCCGGAACATTAATAGCAATGTAGAGGACTCTGAGCTTAAGACTCTCTTTGAGGTAACTTCAACACTATTGGATTCGTTATAACGAACTTACTCTACAGACACTAATGGGTTATGTTTTTGTGATATGTGGCAGCAATACGGTGACATTAGGACGCTCTATACTACTTGTAAGCATAGGGGATTTGTCATGATATCTTATTACGACATTCGTTCTGCTCGAATGGCTATGCGGTCTTTACAGAATAAGCCATTAAGACGGAGAAAGTTGGATATTCATTTCTCAATACCTAAGGTTTACTATTGGTTCTCTTTTAACTTTGTCAGCGGTTCTTGTTGCAGCTCTAATTTGTAACTAACGTGCATGTTCCCTGTATAATCTGTAGGATAATCCATCTGAGAAAGATATGAATCAGGGGACATTAGTGGTTTTTAATCTGGATCCTTCAATAACTAACGATGACTTGCATGGAATATTTGGTGCTCATGGCGAGATCAAAGAGGTGATTGATATCTGTCTGTTTATTTTTTTCATGACAGAGCGTTGTGTTTGGAAGAAAAAACCATCCATATTAAGTTATGTTTTTTCCTCTTGAAAAGCAGATAAGGGAAACACCGCATAAGAGGCATCACAAATTCGTGGAGTTTTATGATGTTCGAGCTGCTGAAGCAGCATTAAAGGCTTTAAATAGGTGTGAGATCGCCGGGAAACGTATAAAAGTTGAACCTAGTCGCCCTGGAGGAGCTCGTCGAAGGTTTGCATCTTTCTTTGATCCGCCATATTCAGTAATGAAGTCTATTATGTTTCTTACATCTGACCATATATTTTGATCTTCCAGCCTGATGTTGCAACTTAACCAAGAGCTTGAGAACGATGATTTGCATTACCTACCTCTGCTTGGTTCACCCATGGCAAACTCTCCTCCAAGTGAGTCTATTAACTTTATACTTCTCTGAATAAAAAGTTGTAAATTTTGACATCCTTAAAGACTAACACTGTTTGATGTGGTGACAGGTAACTGGCTGCAGCTGAACAGTCCCGTTGAGGGTAGTCCGCTTCAGAGTGTAATGAGTAGGTCACCCGTTTTTGGGGTAAGTCCTACACGGAACAGCCACTTGTCTGGTTTGGCTTCTGCTCTAAATTCACAAGGACCAAGCTCCAAGCTTGCACCCATCGGTAGGGGTCAAATTGGTAGCAACGTCTTCCAACAGTCGTCGCATTTATTCCAAGAGCCAAGGCTGGATAACAAGTACACTGGAAACCTTTCACCTTCTGGTCCTTTGATCTCAAATGGAGGCGGTATTGAGACGTTATCCGGGTCAGAGTTTCTCTGGGGAAGTCCTAACTCACGCTCTGAACCTTCAAACTCTTCGGTTTGGTCAACATCATCCGCTGGGATTCCATTCTCCTCAGCTCGTGTAGACCGGTCTGTTCCATTTTCGCATCAGCAGCAAACACAAAATCGCAGCCATCACCATCTCCACGTTGGGTCTGCACCATCTGGTATTCCTGTGGAAAAGCATTTTGGATTCTTCCCAGAGTCTTCAAAGGACACTATGTTCTTGAACTCTGTTGGTCTTCAAGGAACGAGTGGAATGGGTCTCAACGGTGGAAATTTCCCGTCAAAAATGGCAAATCATGGGATCATGAACCCCGGAAGCATGGCCGAGAACGGTTTTTCAAGTTACAGAATGATGTCTTCACCGAGATTCAGCCCCATGTTCTTGAGCAGCGGTCTAAACCCTGGACGGTTCAACTCTGGCTTTGATGGCTTGTATGAGAATGGAAGGGCACGTAGAGTCGAGAACAATTCGAGCCAGGTTGAAAGCAGGAAGCAGTTTCAGCTTGATTTGGACAAAATTATGAATGGAGAAGATTCTCGGACTACCTTGATGATTAAGAACATTCCAAATAAGTAAGCTTTTCTTTTCTTTACCGTTACTTCTTGTGAAATTTTGCTCGTAATATAATTTTGTTTCATGCTTTTATCAACAGATACACCTCAAAGATGTTGCTAGCGGCGATTGATGAAAAGAACCAAGGAACTTACAACTTTCTCTATTTGCCCATTGATTTTAAGGTAAAAAGATTCATTAGAGATTTGCAGTTACGAATTTACTAACTGATACAACGAGCGGTTAATAAATCTTTGGTTTTGCAGAACAAATGCAATGTCGGCTATGCATTCATCAACATGCTGTCTCCGGATCTCATCATTCCATTTTACGAGGTTTCCATCATTCCTTCTAAGATACTATTATATTAAGTGAAGAGAACTCAGAAGATTTACTTAACAGAGAACATCCATATTTGCAGGCTTTTAACGGGAAGAAGTGGGAGAAGTTCAACAGTGAGAAAGTAGCTTCATTGGCATACGCTCGGATACAAGGAAAATCTGCTCTTATAGCCCACTTTCAGAACTCAAGCTTGATGAATGAAGATATGCGTTGCCGTCCAATTATTTTCGACACACCTAACGGTTCAGACTCTGTTGAACAGGTAAAAGTCTGTTAATAAAATACATTGCTCTTTGGTCTGAAACAACAACCCAAATGATTGATTAGGGAAGTTAATGCTCGCATAATAGCGTTGATACATGGTTATGGTTGTTTTTTGTATTTTATAGGTTAATGTTAAGGAGACTAAGAATGTGGATCTTCTGGACCCTGAGCTCAGTGATGATGATGGTAGAGAGAAGAGCTGACACAAGAGTGAAGAAGACTCTGTGTTGTGAAAATGGCTGGTTTTTCTAAGTACTAATTTTTAACCGTACATATTGGTGAAAAGGCAGAGATAACTGATGCAGAATCCTGCAAAGTGTGTTTTCGATTTGCAGGTTTTAAATGCTGCAGCTGGAGAGTATCTATCTACTCTGTTCTTCTTTTTTCTTCGTGTTTTTTTTTTTTGGTTCCATGGAGTATATATTTAAAAACCATGAATACTCGGTTTTATGTGGGTATTATGTTGTAACTCTCTGTGACTCTTGTTGCTTTTATTTATTAAAAGCTTTGGCAATTTGTACAGTAAGTTAAAAAAGAGTACTCTCAAAGTGTTTTGTCTTCTCTTTTTCCATTTGGATAAAAAATTCTCAGTCTAAAAACTCAAAACATATCAAAACCGTTCTGAGTTTACACTACTTCGATCAGTTCTATGTAACTTTTTATCTTATTAAAAAGGTTATTTCCAAACCGTAAAAACAAACATGGAAGTGTTGTCATGTCCGGATGTCCCAAGCGAAAAAAGCAAAAACAAATGCTCCCATGACGTGCGGTTCATGCCGACATTCAATTAAATTGGATATTTTAAAGCTGACGTGGAATCCTACGTGGATGGATTTGCATTAATGCAGGAGCTAATCTCAACGGTGGAGATTCAAGATTCCTTTGATGATTGCGAACCGCTTTCGTTTTCCCCAATCACGTGGAAAAAACTTCGGACCCCACCTTTTAAAGCATTTTGCGGGAAAAAAACTACACCGTCCACGTGGCGACCTTGTATTGCATGCAATGATACAATTTAACGGAAAGATCACTCCGTCATCTTTTCTTCTTCCACCACCACCACCACCGTCGACTCTAAACAAAACAATACATGGCGAGTCTCTGCATCTCATCTTCCCGGATCGTCTCTCTCCACCACCAGAAACCGCTTCTCTCTTTTAAACTCCGACCACGCTCATCACTTTTGTCCGGTCTTAGTCACGGTACCAATGCTGTTTGCTTCAATCCGCTAAGGTATGTAGAGAATATCTCAACATTTTGATTTTTGAAATATCATTTTGTGTAACTCTTCTCGTTGCTGAATGTTTTGGCAGAGTATCGACAGATCGTCAGCGAGCCGCTGCTGTTTCTACGAAGGTTCAGAAGCAGAGAAAGAGAGGATCAAGTGTGGTCTGTTATGCTGTTCCCATGTCTGTTCATAATCTTCAATGGATCTCGGCGATCTCTTGCGTGTATGATATCTCTTTCGTTTACGTAATGTTTCAACAGCATATTGTTCAGTTTGTATATATACTAAATGGTGTTTCTTTGGTGTAGTGGATTGATGCTTGCAAGGGGTACTGGTATCCACAAGTCCTTTGTTGTTCCACTATTCGCTCTAACCGCACCATCGGGCATTATCTCATGGGCAAAGTAAGCTGAAATGGCTACCTTTTCATTACTATAAAGCTTGTGGCTTTTGTTATGTAGGTTCTCTCTTTTTTAGTTATTCTGGAATGAGAGAACTTTGTTTGCTCGTACTGTGTCCATCTTGAAGATGAATTCATTAAACTTATGCATCTAATGTTGCAGGGGTGAATATGGTATCTGGGCAGCATTCCTAGCACTTCTAGCTCGACTCTTCTTCGCTTTTCCAGGTTTGTTCTGCCTCATTTGCAGAACTTTATCCCTGTCTTTATCTGCTTGTATTGTTTCCTGAATGTTATTTGTTTTTAATAGGTGAACTTGAACTGCCATTCATTGCATTACTCTTGGCTATTGTGGCGCCACATCAAGTTATGAGCATAAGGTTAGAATTTTAGAGAAATTTATAGTTTTTGAGATCATGGTTTTGTTTTCTTTAGTCGAGACTCATTTGGCTCCATCCCATGTGTGCAGAGGGAGGCAAGAAGGGGCTCTCATTTCTTTGGCGATATCTTGTTTTCTGGCTTTCCAGCATTTCTCACGATTAGGCAGCTTGCAGAAAGCGTTTGATCAGGGTTCAGTTGTTGCCACTTTAGGCATCATTGGTGTCACAGTTGTATCGATCCTTTTCTTGATATAACTATACTCGTGTGACGAAAGAACTGTCATCTGTAAATCACTGTAACGATGTGTATGAAGAGACACGAAATAATGTGATGTATTGTATTTCCTCAATGCAACTCAAATCAATGTGATTGTGTTTATCCGCTGTCTTATGAGATCATTTGGCAATCTTTGCTGGTAACTGATTGAGCTTTTAGTCGCATGTGATTCCAAGATGAAATTGGTTTGGTGTTAAAAAAATAGAGAGAGTGGAAGATTATTGTTAAGGTTTTGGATGTAAGCAACTGGCTTAAAACGCTGCAGGTGTTGTGGAGCTTGTCTCTCCATCGTCTGTGTGCCTAGCCACCCGTTTTGGAATGCTTGCAGGTGTGTAACTACTTGAAGTAACTTTCATTTTGTTTCTTGTATATATTTTCTTTTGTATTTTTTTAACCGCTCCCTACGTATGTTTATTCTCTAAAACTGTAAAGAGATACATTATGCTTAATGTGTCTACAAGAATGTATATAACCTAAGCCCTTTGATTTTGTAAATATCTCCTACTAAATAAATATACTTCCCATTATGAACTATAACAAGAGAACAGATGATGAGAGTAAAGGTCTTGGATTATAAATCTTCTTGCTGATCACGGCTGCTTTTCTTGAACTCCATATCATCGTCATGGTGTATGTATAGAAAACGCGACTCGTAATTTGCAGAGAATGATTCAAACCCTGAAACCGTTTAAGGATAATTTTGCCTGAGCAGTGGCACTAGTATCCCAACTGCTGTAAATATTGAGAGGAAGCTATGTGACGCATGAGTTGCTGAACTCGGAAGCCCTGTTGGCTCTGCCACGCCGTAGGGTGGTCCAGAACCAGGCATGCCTGTAGTTGGAGTTGTAATTGGGGGTGGATATGTAGAAGTAGGTGGGGAATTAAAATCTGGTGGACTCATTTGACTTGGCGGGCTTGTGCTGCATTTAGCAAATAGAAATCACTGTTATTTTTCTCATTTTTTTGGCAGGTAAAGACGTTAATTTAGTGCTAAGAGAAACATACCTGGATGTTCCTGATGATGCTGAGAACTTACAGCTTCCTTTACCTGGAAGAGTATAAGAGCAGATTTGAGTAACAAACTCGGATTTATTTTCAGCGTAAAAAGGTGAAAACTCTAGTTGTTATCCAGCTCTTTGACCCATTGGAATCATATAGTAATGGTAGGGATATAATTACTAGGTTCATCAACTTTATCTAGACACTCAAAACATGTATCACTTGTAGAGGACTCAAGTATCTCACACCGTTCATGGAGACAGCAGAGAAAGAAGCAGGAAATATAGATGCTGGTATGCAGGTAACTTAATTACTTTCCTGGATCTTATATGTAAATCTTTGTAGACTTGTAGATAAGTAAGTTATCTTACTTGGATCTGCGCTGGTAAGTTGTGCAGCCCCTCCAAAATTACAGCTGTCTGAACCAGGATGCTTCTGGTAATAACTATTGAAAGCAAAGGAAGCATGATCACGAATAGTGTTTGGCTCGTAACAGCTTGCACCTTGTTGGATCTGGCCACAATCAGCTCCTCCATACCCACAAGCGTAATCCAAAGCCACCTGTAATGATGTTGGCGAAGCAGTTGCTTTCGCTATACACCACTGGCCACTGCCACCACCACCACCACCTCCTCCTCCACCAGTGTCACCACCACCGCCTCCACCAGGTGCAGCACCACCACCACCACCTGCACCAGTGTCACCACCACCACCACCACCACCTGCACCAGTGTCACCACCTCCTCCACCAGGCGGACCACCACCACCACCAGGTGGTGTAGTACCATCAAGTGGTGGATAACCACCGGTTGGTGTGGTACCATCAAGTGGCGGATAGCCACCACCGGTTGGTGGTGTTGTACCATCGAGTGGTGGATAGCCACCGGTTGGTGGATAGCCACCGGTTGGTGGATAGCCACCGTTTGGTGGATTTGGGTTTGTGACTGGACCTGGGAATGTTGAAGAAGGCGGTGATGGTTGGGTTATGGTTGGTGTGGTGGTACTGCCACCAGGAGATGTAGGATTAACAACTGGTATATCACCTTGTCCATCCTGAGCTATAACATCTAGAGCTGAAACCAAACCAATCATCAGAAAAAAAAAACCAGGTCAGTTCTTTGCAAAAACATACGCACTCTCTTACCTTCACCCATTTCATAACAAAACTTTTCAGAATGTGCAAGAAAAAAACAAAAGCAGCTTATTCACGATTCTAATGTTGTATATCAGACGCAGAGAGATTACGTGAGGTGATTAGAAGACATAGAAGCATGATCTGGAAACATTGAGGAGCTATACGGTGAGTCATTTGTTATCCTGTTCCTTGTGTAAGTTAAGCTTTTGAGAGGAAACGATAGAGACTTCTCAGGTAGTCTTGGGATTTGCTAGAAGAAAGATAGAATGCTTGCGAAGAAGTTCCCTCTCAGGTATTAGATATATAATATTTATATAAAGATGAAGGGAAAAGGAGAATCATAGAATCAAAGATTTCTTGGGATGGGAGAGAGAGGGGACGCGAAGACATGTATGAGAATATAAGAAAACTTGAGAAAGGAGAAACTAGGAAGCTAGAATCGTCAAGCAAGAGAAAACACCATAAAGAGGAAAAGGTATTTACAGATAAACTTATATAGTACATGGAAAAAAGAAAGATAAGAAGCTCCTTCTTTCTTTTTTGGTGGGAAAAATTCAAATTTCTTCCAACTATTTCATCTCCTATAGTAAACAAAGATGAAAGATATGAGATGGGTATGTAGTGAAAAAATCTCTTTTTTACAATTTTTGCCGAACTAGTTATGTTTACTTGATTTGTGTCTTAGTCTCAAAAGCTGATTATAATGACCAGATGAAGATTAGATTATATCATAGCTTCTCACTAGAAGTGAGAGTGACCAATGTTTATGTTTCAACATTTAAATCAACGCTAATATTGGAGAATGTTTTTCTTTTAAAGCTAGGAGAAGTCCTTTTTAACTGTTATTGTACTAAATCGAACAACACAAAGAACCTGTAAGTTAAAATAACGAAAAGCTAAAGTGTTTCCTATGAAACATAAGGAATCTGCTTATTAAGCCCAGTTGCGATTCTCTCTCTTTATTTGTAACTTCTCTTGTAAACAAGTGCTTCTTTTCGTTCATTTTGTCTCTTAACCTTTTTTGCCATACAATATTTTTTCAGATAAGTTTTTTTCTTTATTGAAAAAGTTCATGTGCTAGCTTTTTCCCGAAGCTATAATTCAAACTAGTAGTCTTTCACATGAAACGATATATATAATATATCCAAACCAATCGGCATTTTAACTCCTTTCTTCTCCTGTGCATCATTATACGATTATGAATCAATTTAGGTATCCGGGAGACAAGAGAGATGTGCTATATTGAACGCAATTACGTAAAAACACGACCGCATACTGATGCAAAAGCTCGACTACGACAACAACACGCAGATACTATTGTTTCTTTTTTGGCCAAATTACGGATGTTCAATCCGGTTCAGAATTTCGGTTTGAACCAATAGTAGAGCTGTTTGATATGTTTTTATATGGCTTCTGTTCAGATTCGGTGTGTATTATCTTCGTGTGGTTCATTTGTGTTTGGATTCGGTAATTTTAGATATGAAAAAATGTACTATCTAAATTAAGATATATTCGTTTTTTTTTTGTTCCATTCAGATTCGTTCGATTTTATCTGGATTGAACATTCTGAATTGGTATTAAGATATATATACGATATGTTACTTTGTGGTGTCCAATTATACTTGTGGGTGAACGTTACTTCGCATCTCATGAGAACTTGCTTCGTAGCCCTCTGTGGGGTCCGTCCACCAAGCTCGTTTAAAAGTCTTTCTTGGAAATATACTGTAGTACACATATATATCAATCACGGGACATGTCCGGCTCAGAAAAAATCATAATCCGTCCTGCATTTAATCAAACAGATTTAAATTTCGAATAGATTTATTTGTTAGCTCGTAGAAATAATTGCAAGACATACTCAGCTAAAAACACGGTTAGTGTCACAGCAAAGAGTTTTAACAAGAGAAAAAGATGTAATGGGCTCGACGGGTCAGGGCCTAGTATTAAGTAAATGGGCCGAAAAGTTTCTGAACAGTTAACGTTTTTGGAGAAGTTTGAAAATAAAGATTCTGATTAATAAAAGTGGATAGATCTTTAGTTCGGTTTAATTCAGACACGTCGGTTTAGTTAGGTCTAGTAATAATAATTTAACAATTTTGAAAAGAAAAGGAAAAAAAAAAAAACTAATCAGAGGGTTTCCATTCTACAGAGAGAGAGAGAGACTCGATATATCATCCCCTTTAGCTTTCCTCTCTTCTTCCCTTTTATTTCCTTACATTCTTCGTATCCTCGAGAACTTACAAAAAGGGCACACAGGAGCGTCGACCTATATACATATTCTGTCCAGATCCGAGAGAGAGTTTGAGAGGCAGCTTGCGGCGGATAAGATGAGCAGCAGCAGCAGCAGCAAGGTCATTGTCGGCGGCGGCGGCGGCGGCGGAAGTGGCGGAGCGAGGAAGGGTAATAATGGGATTAACGATATTCCTTCAGGGTCAAGAAAGATAGTACAGAGCTTGAAGGAAATTGTAAACTCTCCAGAGGCTGAGATCTATGCTATGCTTAAAGAGTGCAATATGGATCCTAACGAAGCTGTTAATCGCCTCCTCTCTCAAGGTTCCTCCTTTCTCTCTTCCCATCTTAGTGGTTTTTTGCATGTTTTCTCGATGAGGGTTTTATCGTCAAATTGACTTGATTGTTGTTTGAGGGTTTTCTATTAGGGTTTCATTGGGGGCTTTTAATTCTGCTTGACCTAAAGGCTAAACCTTTTGTGGAATTGTTAGCTAGTTTTTTTGTCTTCTGAAACCATCAAAGTAGTGTTTTTGTCAACGATTTGCTTTCTTCTTAGTAGTTCCTGATGTTTAGTTTCGTACGATTCCTTCTTTCTTCCTGTTTATGGTCTTTTTTTGTTTTTCCTTACTTTGTGGTGAAAGTTTTGTTTTTTCTTTACTTTCTTGTGAAAGTTAGTTATCAGCTTCAAGGTTTTTTTGTCTTTGTTACAGTTGGCGTCTATTAATGATATTGGATGATTGTTTTTTCTTCCACTCAGCGTCTATTATTAATGATACTCATGTTTGTTTTTTTTTACCCTACGCAGATCCTTTTCACGAGGTAAAGAGCAAAAAAGAGAAGAAGAAAGAGGTGAGTCGATGCTGAAACTCTTCTTCTTACGGCTAATAGACAAGTGAATCTCTTTTGGTGCTTTTTAAATGCAAACCTCTGTGTGTATTAGTAGTACATGCTCAAAAATCTTTATCTGATACCATTATCTTCTGTTTCTAGTCACAGTTTTTTTTTACATTGACACGTCTAGTGGTATTGAAATATCGTAGCAATACCCGACTCTAGATGTTTCACTGGAATCAATCGATTTTTTTTTTACTTTTAGCTAAGTCATCACTTTTGTTTACGGGGATTTTCTTAATGTATTTTTCTTTCTATTCAGACGAGGGATATACCGGATTCCCGGCCGCGTAGTGGTTATAACACATATAACCGCGGTGGTAGAGGTGGTTCTGATCGCTATGCTGGACGTAGTGCATCTACCCATCTCAGCTCTACTGGTATAAACATGATCTCTTGGATACATATAATTTATATAGCTTTAACCATAGGATTCAAGCTTATGTGTTCTTATGTGTTTCTGTTGTTCAGATTCTGGAAACTTCCAGGGAAAATATACAAACAAGAAAGAAAGTGGAACCCAGGGTTACACAAGTTCTTGGTCTTCTCCCTCTGGAGTGGCAAACCACCAGCAGACACCACACAGGTATTCCCTTGAGTTGTCTCTTTCTTTTGCAATTGGGAATTTGGTTGCAAATTGGAAAAAATCAGTGGAAGTTCTGTGTGCTTCATATTGAATAATTGGCTTCATATTTCACCCATTTAGTTTAATGATTGTATTGGTAGAATCCATCTAGTAGAATTCAGAGGTTATGATATGCTTAAGGAATATCACAGAATTTGATTGTTTGGTCTTGGGCCCTGTCCTTCATTCAAAACAAAGCTTTAGTTGGCTCAAACTCTTCCTGAGGGTTTAAAGTTTTTATATGACCTTTGGCATAGTTCTGTAGTAGAAGACTTTAATTTTTGAAAGATCTGAGATAATCAGTAGACAAATCTGTATGTATAGTAGTTTGATTAACAAGAAGCAATGAAAGGGTTTTACATGCTGAGTGTAGTTGTACGTGTGAGAATATAACATATCTCTTGTTGCTTTTTCAATTGTTTGTCTTTCTCTCGTCTTCGTGAAATATGTTTTTGTACATATTTCCAGTTAGGGTGTGCAGATTTCTGATGTACGCTCCATATCTTTTGCAGTGATTTTGTTGTCACGGAAAATAAATTGCCATCTGCTACCTCGGGCGATGGAATACCATCATCACAGCCTGCTTCTGGACATCAAACTGCGTGGTTTGGAGCTCCAGGCCAGAGGTCTATGGCTGACATTGTGAAGATGGGTAGACCACAGAACAAGACAACAAACTCACAACAAAATAGGCGTTCTGAGATTAATCTCGAACATGAAGTTAATGCAAATCACCAGGTCCCTGTTAAAGATGAATGGCCGTCGATTGAGAAACCACTGGCTCCTAGTACATCATCTGTATCAGTAGCACCAGCAGAGCCAGAGGTAGGCAATGGTCCAGCTGATATTCAATCCGACAGAGTAGATCAACATCTGAGGGACCGGTTAGAAAATATACATCTAGCACAAAATGGCCCTTCTGAGAATCTTGAAGTTGATCCTGTGCAACCTGACTCAGTTGCTGGTAGAAATGTTCAAGAAGATGACTCTGGAGTTTCTTCTGAATTTAATGATAATCAGTATACATATCAGACGCAGAGCCATCCTGTAGAGCACCACAAAGGTAATATATATTGAATTTATACTTCGTGTGTTCTGCTTTGTTCTCTCAATTATCTTATGGTGGTAGAGTTGATGATCAATAACGCAAAAACAATAAGCCAAATGCTTGAATATCAGTAGCATATGATAGGATCTTTTGGGTGTTTGTGGATGGTTCTTATTCACTTTCTCATTATTACATTTCAGATGAAGATGAGGTTTCATCTCGTTCGGCCGATTTCCAACAACTAACCGTAGATAGTCACGAGCAAGAAGCCTCGCATGAAGAGGATAGACCTCCTGTTGTTATTCCAAATCATTTGCTAGTCCATACAGAAGAATGCTCGCAATTAAGTTTTGGAAGTTTTGGAGTTTTTGGATCAAGGCCTTTGAGCAACAACGCGGAAGAGACTTCTGATGTAGCTCAACAGATCGAACATTCAGATGCTAGGTATTCCATTACCACTGATTTCTTTTTCCAAAATATCTTATGGGATTCATTTTTTATCTCTTAATTACCAACTGATCAATGCTTGTTTTGCAGAAATACCGAGTTCTATGGAGATGAACATCTTGGAAGTACGGCCAACGGAAATCTGGGCCACGCACCTGCTGCCGGAAATTATGATGATTCTTTAGAATCGAGGCAAGAGGTTCTGAAGCAAGAAAACCCGGAGACTGTTCAGGAGCACCAGTACACATTTGCTCAAACTGAGCCAGGGTATGCTAAGCAGCAACTGAATACTGCATATGATGCGTCACAGACAAATGCACAGAACCAAATGCAGAATCTGGCTTCATTATCGAACGTCATGGTAAGCTACATGTGCATTATTGATGATATCTTTTAAGAGAACCTCGTTTTCCTTTCTGAATAGTGCATTCAGGCTGTTTATATTTTTGCTGAAAAGGTTGCTTTGTGATCTCTGAAGTGATACGCGACTAGTAAATTCTCGAATTGTATTGCTAACATTGGTTCTTATTTGTGTTTTTACTTCAGCAGGGGTATACACAGTCAGTTCCCAACAGTTTGTTGGCACAAACAGCACAAAATGCGAGGGAGCTTGACTTCCAGTATTCCCCCTTTGCTCAGTCTATGCCGTCAAGAAGTAACAACAATGCTTCATCACTTGGTGGCCAAAGCATTTCCATGCCAGAGGTAAATACTCTCGAAACGCGATATGTCTTTTGTTTCTACTAGCCGCCCTTAGCTTTCCCCTAGTAGGAGTAGTGATGTCCTGTTACTCGTCATATGAATAATGTTATGTTTACGTGACTGAAGGCTGTAGTATTTTCATATTCGGAATTTGTATGATTTTGATTATATTCTCTTACTTTGCAGGCGCTCCGAGGAAGTGGAATCCCGGCGACACAGCCAACGCAGCAAAACTTACCCGGTACTAACATCGCAACTGGACCAGCTCTTCCTCAACAGCTTCCAATGCATCCATACTCTCAACCCACAATGCCTCTAGCACACTTTGCAAACATGATTAGTTATCCTTTAATGCCCCAGAACTATCCATACATGCCATCCGCTTTCCAGCAAACGTTTGCTGGTAACAGCTCATACCATCAGCAACTAGCTGCATTGCTTCCGCAGTACAAGGCCAATCTCTCTCCCAGTAATTTGCCTCAGTCTGCGACAGCTCCTGCCTCCGCTTATGGATTTGGAAACTCCACCAATGTTGGATCAGCCGGAAACTTCCCACTTAACCAACAGTCTGCTCCTACCGGTACAACGCTCGGTTATGAAGATGTTCTGAGTTCTCAATACAAAGAGAGTAATCATCTGTTGGCACTTCAGCAGCAACAGCAGCAGCAGCTGCAACAACAGGTATCATCTCTTTATGGTCACTTCCGCACACTTTCTTTTGGTTTCGGACAAGAACCACGTGATGACATTTTTCCTCCTGCTTTAAATATTCAGAATGAAAACTCGGCGATGTGGCATCACGGTCATGGTTCTCGAACCATGTCAGGTGTCCCGGCTAACACGTACTACAACCTCCAAGCACAACAACAGCAACAACTACAACAGACTCAGCAAGTAGCAGGAGGGTATCGTCAAGCTCAGCAACAACAGCATTATGGGTCTCATGGCTACCCTAATTTCTATCAGTCCCAAACAGAAATGTCGCTCGAGCGCCAGCAGCAAAACCCTAGAGACGGTGCAGGGGCTCAGGGTGGTCAGCCCTCGAATCAAACCCAGCAGCTCTGGCAAAACTCTTACTAAATAAAGAAAGAGTGGTTTTTTTTTCAGCTTCTTTCCGTTATAGAGAGGTTTGTGTGGCGAGGCTGAAGAGAAAATGGATGTGTTCTGAATGTATTATAATCATCATCTTTTTGTCTCTGTTAACTTAGGGAACCCGCAATTCTGATTTCATCAATGCAACTTATAAAAAAGGGAACCTTTTCTTAATCTGCCTCTTCTTTTCTAAGTGTCTAAACTTTTGTTAAAGATCTTCTCGCTTTTGACTTAACACTTTCTGTTAATTTTTTTTTCTTTTAGCCATATTCTCCCCGTCCCTAAGTATCTGAGGAAAGAAAAATGTTAAAATTCAATCTTTCTAATAGCTTTTAAAACGGTTTAGAAAGTTAGAATCTTCTCTCCAGCTGTATAAGTCAATGGGAAGCATACAAATAAAACGTCTGAATTGATCTTATATACTGTTCATTTTAGTCTAATTTTTCTAAGTAACAAAGCTGTGACGACGCTGTAGTCAAGTCAATATTTTGAATGTGCATTACAAAATGCTACGAACGTTATCATCATATTATTCAAAACTAGGAAGAAAAGAAATCTGCGTATTGCATGCCCATGATCTTTCAATATTGAATCATTCAACAAGATATATATTATTATATTTAAGTGTGTATATATACATATATCAGTTATCTTATTAAATTAAATTAAATCCATTCCGTTTTACGATATGAACGACTGAACGACTAAAAATTTGATACTATTACAATAATATTATCAAGGTTAAGTAACTACTTGTGTTAGATTAGTAACTAGGACTTCCTAATTGGTAGATTCGTACTAGCCCTAGTAGGTACACAAAAACCATTGCGGTCCACATTAGTTCACATTTTTAACTTTTACGAACAATTAGTCAACAGAAAAAGTAAGCATATATCATGTGCATGTCAAAACACTCTGTCCAGATATTTTACGCATCTCTTATCCTTTCTTTTTTTTTTTGCACAAAACGCATCTCTTATCCATAAATCTGGAAGTAAATGAATATTTTGGTATTAAAAATGTCTACGCATCTCTTAAAAGTGATAATACATCAAAGAATCTATAGAAAAAAAGGCAAAACTATGTTGAAATTGTAATTCCATGCCAAAAAGTTTACTTTTTTTCTTTGGTTTTCTAACCTTATTGAAATCACGAAAAAGAACTACAAGATGTATGAAATATATTTCATAAGAGATGTTCATAAGATGGTTGGATGATAATGCGCTTACGCACATGAATTTTTAACTCCAAAAAGGCAAAAACACAATAAGTCACATCCACTTCAAAAAGGAACAAAAAAATAGTGGATGACACTTATCTTATGTCAATTTGTAATCATATATCTCTAAATTATATTTCACAAAAACCACTAAGTATGATTATAATGGATTTTAATGTTGTTTAAAGTTTTGTTGATAATATAATCTCTATACAATGACATATTCGACCTGCACGTACGTATCCTTGGTATTTTCTAATAGAGAATTGAAATCTAGAGGTCATTGCAGTGTGAAATTTTTTCTCTTAATCAGCTTTGAGATTGAAATCTTTAAATCGACATTTTAAATCGTAAAAGAAAAAAAGCTATAATGATGAGATCCACACTTAGTTAACTAGCATATAGAAAAGAAGAAGAATATGAAGTTAATTTACCCCAACTCACCACTTATAAAAGAAAAGCAATTACTATAGATTCTCTCTTTCTCTTACTTTTTGACAATGAATATCTTAACTCCTTTTTTTTCTAATGCTTTTTTTTTCATTTGTTTAATATTCTTCTATCAACTTCACAAGTGGAGAGACCATCCAAATCACACTTCAACCCTCACTTTTCTCCTTGTGGTTTTTTTTTGCTTTGTAATTATTCTTTTTGTTGAATGTTTTCCTTAAAGGGGTTCTCCATTAGTCAATACCCTGTAGTCTTTGTTACTTATCTTTTTCTTATATCTTTAAATCCAAGTATAACCCAACTTTATTAAACTATAGAATATACACATGCATGTTCTTCTTTCTTTACCGTGCAATCAACTCTTCTCTCCTATTTGCTTAATAAATAATTCATAGAATTGACATTTGACAGTAAAAGAAACGCAACTTCCTTCTTTAGTTACCATCACAATGCAATAGGTTTCATAACTTACATTACAAATACAATACACATAAAAATCATACACTAAACTCTTTTTTTTGTTCATCTTTTTTTTTCCCCTGGAAGATACACATAACACATACATATTTCTCTCTAAAATTTTACTTGTATTATACCTCCCAACCAATAAATGTATATAATATAGACAAACAATGAAACAAACACCAACCAACAACAACAAAAAAAGTTCCCTCTTGAGAGTTTTTCTTTGTGTAACTTCTTTTAACTAAACATATAAGATCACAATACAGGTACGGAGATGGAGATTGAAATAGGAACAGAGACATCCGTCGTAAAATTACCGCCGTCTCTATTCCCATTCGCATTCCCTACAAACCCGTAACCGCCTGACCTCATAGCTGCATTTTCCCGCCTCTGGAAAACCCTAGCAAGCGAAGCAGCTTTCCGTCTAGCTCGCTTCGTCCCCGTAAACAAAAGCGTTTGTAACAATCCAGCAATGGCCGGTGCTCTCAACACTTTCTCCGCAACAGCGGCTCCACCGCTTCTACAGAGTTCGAGCAACGCAGCAACAGCGTTCTCTTTCCCTCTAGGCGTTCCGCATCTCATCATTCCCATAAGCCCCGTAACAGCGGATTCCTCTTTCCCTATAGCCTCAGCTCCAAGAGACTGTCTCACTAACAAAGCCAAAGCTCCTGCCGCTTCCTCCGCTACCCCTTCGTTCTTGAGAGCTCCAACAAGACTCGACACACCTCCTCCTTCAATCATTCTACTGCAGTTATCAGGATGTGTCGATAAGTTATACAACGCTGTAACCGCATCTTTCTTCCCTCTCGGTGTCCCATTTTGAAGCAACGACGCTAACGCCTCAACGCATTGATCAACAATCGCTATCCGTTTCTTATACTCATGTACTGCAGAGAGACTAAACAACGTCGCCGCTGCGTTTTCCTGCGCTTCAACCGTAAGACCCGACACAAGAACGCTAACAATAGACTCCAAACAATCATCTTCCTCCATGATCCGACTCTTATTCTTCTCATATATCGAGAGGTTAAGCATCGCAGTCACAGAGTTCTCCTGCGCAACAGCGTTCTCCGACTTAAGCAACCGACGCAAATGCGGTATCGCACCCGCTTCCGCGATATACGCGCGGTTCTCTTTCCCCGTTTTAGCCAACATACGAATCTCCCGCGCGGCAACAGTCTGAGCTGCTTCAGACCCATCCGCAAGATACTGAATAAGTATCGAAACAGTAGCTTTATTCGCATCAACAGCAGCTTTTGTCGGAAGCGCAGACGCAAAGCCTTCGTTAGGTGAATCAGTGAACTCAGACTCATAAGATATCCCACTGGCAGTACACCACTGGACAATCAAATTCTTCAAAGCTCGATTAGGTACAATCCTTGAGTCCATCAGCATCTGTCCTGTCTTAGGACAAGTACAGTGCCCTTCTTCAATCCACCTAGCGATAGAGCTCCGATCATAAGTCTGCCCAGTGGATATAATCACAGGATCCGTCATCAAATCTAAAGAGATTGGACAAACGAAATCTTTAGGTACAGTTATAAACGTGTCACCAATCTCCTGCGTCACGAAACCTTTTCTCGGTTTCTTGATTTGATGACTCTCTACCCTCCACTCATCCTCAAACCCGAACAAGAGAAACCTACAATACCTAACAATCGCAACGAATCCGTTAATAACCGAACCAGTCGGCTCGAGATCACCGTCGTGGTTCACAATCTGTTCCTCCAAGAACTCGATTTCAACCCTGCAAGATTTCGAATCTTGAATCCTTAATCTCTCGACGAAGAAGGATTCCAGAGCGGTTCGATTCGGAATCTCTCCGTTCTCGAAACGTTCGAGGAAGGAGAAGAAGGTGTCGCGTAAGGACTCGTCGTGTTTATCGATGTACAATCTGGATTTACGAGATTGGCTTTGTAAGAGCTCGATTTGCTCGCGGATGTCGTCGGTGAGGTTGAGGTCGTTGAGAGGGAAGACATCGAGGAGAGTAGAAATCTCTTGGTTTAAATCGTGGAAATAACCGGAAATCGAAGGGTTTTGTAGCAATAACCATAACTTACTCGATTGTGCGCAGTAATCCACTAGGATTTTCGACCTGTATAGGAGAAGGTACAGCTCCTTGAGACAAAGCAACGCCGTTGATGCTGACGTGGAAGTGGATGAGGAGGGAGAGCCCCAGCGTGATTCGGCTAGGAATTGGAATAAGACGAGGAAGATCTCAATCTTACGAATGAGAGAACGAGCGTTTCTTTGTTGGAACGTGAATCTCACGCTGCGGAAACAAGAGACGAGTTCTGTTGAGATTGAAGCTAGGGTTTGGACGAGTGCGATTCCGGAGAGGTCAACGGGAGCTAAAAAGGCTTCTAGTGACGGCGATCTCCGACGTCGTAGTGATGAGAATATCGCCGCGGTTGCCATTGATTCCGGCGGGATTCCGTTTCTTTAATCCAGATCCGAGAAAAAAAATCCACAGAGATTTATTATATACGAAGAAAGTCAGAGGAGAAGAAAGAAGAAAGTGCGAAAAAGGGATTAATGCATACTTTCTGGGAAAGAGAGGGGGGAGACGAAGAAGAAGAACGCGTAAGAGAGAAAACAAAACAAAACAAAAAAGAAAGGAAAAAGAAAAAGAAAATTCTTTTTTTTTTTTTTCTTCGTTGTCAGATTTTTTTATTTTTTTCTCTCTCTCTCTAAGAAAGTTTTCTCCAGCGAAAGGTTTTCAGTAAAGTCAATACTGGAATGTAACGGATAGATAGAATCCCATTTTCTGTCCATTCGATTATTCTGTTTTTTTTTTTTTTACACTTAACAAATCTAATCCAATTAGAAAACAACTGGATTTTTTTTTTATTACATTGGGAGAATACAGAGATTATAGAAGTTACTACTAATTTACTTTTACCCATTCCTACTCGTTAATTAATGTCTTCTGCAAGACTGCAAAAGTATTTATGACTCTCGTCTATCGACGTATTTTCTTTGTATTTTAATGTCTTGAGATTCGATTTGTTTTGTTATGTCATTGTGTGGTGTATGAATAAAATCATTACCCCTTCTTTAGGTTTGTTTGACCAACTGGTTATATAATTATAAACCACGTATTTTAGGTCGGCAACGTAGCAACAACAACAACATACATAATAAAACCAGCATTTAATTCTTGGTATACTTTCTTAAATTAAGACCATAATTGATAGAATGGTTATTAATTTCGTGATTTTAATTAAATAAAAAAACATGTATAGTTAAAGAGTCAAGGGCGTGTATTGAATTTAGTCAACAGTATTTCAGCCATTTAATTGGTTTTGATTCCATTACCTTAGTTACATGAATTTTGGGAATAAAATTAGGCTGGCCAACAAACTAAACAAATGTCAAACAAATCAAAACAAATTAGAAACAATTCTTTTTTTTTAATATAACTAAAGTCATACATTACCAACTATCTATTTTTTTTTTAACAAATATTCACTTATATTTTAAAATCTTTATAAAAAATCACAAACAAAATACTTAACTCACAATTGTTAAAAAACATGTTTATATTTTATTTTACATATTGGAGGATAATGAAGAATAGAATCATAATTAATTCTATTAGCAACACAAACAGAAACAAAATCAAATTTACAGCCAACGTTGCATTTAAATGTTTAGATACTAGTACTAATTATAATCTTTCAAAAATGTTCCAATATAATAATAGGATATAGTTTAATTGATTTTGCGAGTTCAATTTTTTTTAATTATGTGAGTATATATTAGAATCTAAATTTCACATTTATAAAAATGATTGGAATCATTTTTGGTTATAGTACACAATTACACATCTTAATTCACGAAAATACATATATTTGGATAGCTAGGTATATGAAAGAAATGTGTAGATATATATATATATATATATATATATATATATATATATATATATATAT
>OVBI01001434.1:0-34534 GCA_900406495.1 Sisymbrium altissimum | reverse complement strand
TACGGGTTAAAACACTTTACCCCGCACGAAGAGCGGGTAAAATTCTAGTTATTGTTAAATGGAGTTAATAGATAAGGTGATTATGTTGTTCGTAACTTTTAAGATAAAAAAATTACTGATCAACCAAAAAGTTGAGAATAACGAATTAGATAGTATAATATTTTTTATCTTATTCAAAACAAAAAATTTATCTTATGGTATGCTTCAATCCCTAGAGAGAACTACATGATCTGATGAATTGCTGCAAAACATTATATTATACTTAAAACGACTATTCTATTTAAAAACAATATATCAAATGGAATCTTTATATCAGAAAAATGCTTTACAAATCATTTTTAGTCCACTCATTTTTTAATTTTAAAAAAATTATATAAGATTCAAAATGTCTACATATAATATATAATATAAATAGTAAGAAATATTTAAAACAAAAATTAACCAGAAAACAAAATATATAAAAATTAATGATGATATATATTACGTGAAGAGTTACAATTATCTTACAAATCTTAATTTCATAACTATAAACACAAAAGAACGAGAGAAAAGGAGAAGTTGGCCTGCGCACAGTTGCCGTGACCGGCGCATAGCGGTTCCGTTAATGCCACCGCCGGTCTGTTTCCTCTTGTTTTTAGCTCCCTTTTATAGATCTGCTGTTTGGTTGTTATTCTAGTGGCATGGGGTGCGTCGAGGCGGAGTTTCTGAGCTTCTTCTTCCTTTGCAAGTGTCCAAAGCCTGTTTTTCATGTCATGCTTTCCTTAGTTCTTTGCTGCTCCATTTTTTGTAGAGCCTCGTGTTTAGCTCTCTGGGTTGTTGATGTTTTTTCAGCAAGCGATTTAGATCTGTTCGGGTTTGATAGATCTGTTATGGTTTTCATCTGTTCGGTAGTGCTTGAATCCTTCCTATGCCTTTTTGCTGTTCTCGTTCTGTATCGGTTTCTTCGCAACGGCACTAACTTCATGCTCTAGCAGCTATTCACCTGGTTGTTGGAGACCCATGTTTCCCTTGTTTGGGTTTTGGTTCTCTTTCGCATGATTCCATATGTGCGGATAGAGTTTTGTTGCTCTTCCTTACGATTCCTTATGTAAGGAAGGAGCTTGTGGAGATGTTGGTTTAACGATTCGTTGGACTTGAAACAAGATCTGTAGTCATTTGGAATGTGAAGAGGTTGCAATGTTATGGAATTTGTGTAACATAGTTCCAATCTTGGGTGGTGTTGGTTTGAGGTTCCTTGTAGCAGTTTTGGTGGCTGGTTCATTTTTTTTTTTCCTCTTCGTTTTGAGTTGTTCTGCCGTTATGCTTTACTCTGTTTCGCGGGTTTGGACTATTCCGGTTCAGAGATATGTTTTGAGGTTATCGCGGTCTTGTGGCTCTTCTGAAGAGGTTAAGAGATCTTCAGCTCTCGTTTTCTCCTGCGACTTCTCTTCATCCTAGCCATGTAAGCCAAATCATCATCATTCTTTTGGTTCAGTTGGAGTGTCAGTTTGGCTTGATGATTTTTTTGGAGTAGATGCTTTGTAAGTTTTTGTTTCTTTAGTTTGCCTTAATTTTAGCTTTTGCTGAACGAATTGCAGCGATGTTGGAGTGATGTTTTGGATTATAGTGTGGTAGTGTTTCTGTTTGGGGTTGTTGTAATTATCGGGTGTGGAAGTTATGTTCTTTTGGGCTTGTCTCAATTGATTTGTGGTTTCTGGGCTTTGGCCTTTTATAATCTTATCAGTTGACCAAAAAAAAAGTTATAATTATCTTAGTATACATCATATTTTATGTAATATATTCACTTGTTTATGGTGTTTTATATGTTTGTTGTCTAATATAGATCCATACTATTTGACTGTGTTAGACAGACATATTTTTTTACATTTTTAAATAGAACCGTCTTTTAATTTATAAGTTGGATTTCTATATTATTATATAAAGTTGAATCTTTCAAAGTTAGTAATTAACAGGATTGTGACAAGTGGAAATTTAATCATTTAAGATTTTGACATGTGTCAAAATAAAAAATTATAAAATTATTAATTTTAAAAGAAAAATCATAAAAAGAAATTATAATTAAAGTAATCAAAAAAGTAATTTAACTTTTTTATAAAAGTCAATTATAAACAAAAAAAGGATTGAAGTAAATAAAAAATGAAAAAATATAAAAGGAAATAATCAAGAAAGTAATTTACCTTTTTTAAAAAAGTCAATTATAAAGAAAAAAGGATTAAATGTAATAAAAAAAGGTAATTTACCTTTTTAAGAAATCATAAACCCAAAAAAATTAGAAATATTCACCTCTATATAAATGTATCTACTCTCTAATAATTTTTCATCAAATACAATAACACAAGCTTACAAAATATCATGATCAGTTAAACAAAAAACATCATTATCATCATATGGTAGTTCGTCTTATAAAAAAGTGGGAAGCCATAATTTTTTAAAAAAATAACAAGCTTATAGGAATGAATTTTCTCATACTTGATGAGAATGTAAATATTTTAATTTATTTTCCTTTTTATATTTTTGGATCGGACTTATGTGAAAGAAATCTTATTGAAATTTGTAACTTTAATGCCAAGATTGCAATAAAAATTATAAAGTTTTTGATCATGAAAAATTTTAGATAAGACTAAATAAAAGAACAACAATTGCGAATGTGGGGCAACAATATTGTCAAATACATCTTCAAAAGTTCCGATTTCAAATTTATGAGGAATTTGTTCAATTGAAAACTCCAACAAGTAATCATATGGTATATTTTGAATTTTCTATTAAAATTATACATATTAATTATATAATAAATAGTTTATAGCTTGAGGGGGACAAATATAGATAAACAAATATAATAATGTAGTTGAATTTACTATATTGATATTAATAATTGCTTCATAACATGTGTGGGTTTATCTGTTACTATATTTGTATTTCATTAAAAAAATATTGGTCCGTAATTTTTTAGATTTGTTAAATATGGATTATAAAAAATTATTGTTTGAACAATTTAATAAAAAAATTCAATTTAAATTTTTATCCACCTACGAGGCGAGTCCTTATCTAGTTTAACATAAGGTAGAATATAGAGATTTGAGTATAAATGCGTAGGAATGGGTAAGAATGAAAATGAGTGTGATATATTGGGTAAGAATGAGTGGAAATGGATAAAAATAAAAATCCTATCTTATCTGTTAAATTGAAATTCTATGATTTATTGCCAACTAACATCATCACATATGCCTAGTTATCTCCCAATCCACTAGTAAGCAGAAAGTAATTTCAATTTTTTTAATCAACATAATTAGTTCATGAATTTATAAAATTAGGGTGTTATAAACTTAATTTTGAAGTTTAAAGTGATCATTGAACAAATCACCCCCATAAAACAATTACATTTGGTTGGATTGATATAACTAAAAAGCTAAAAACAATATAATTTATAAAGGAAAAGTCTAGTCTTCTCAAAAATAAGCAGAAACAACAATGAATGAAAACACCGTCCAAGATTAGGCATAGCGAATCTTAAGGCAGACATGGGAGTCGCTCAGATTCTTCTCCCATATATTTCAAACTTCCTTACTATTTGTTATCATATTGATGGCTTATAGAAACAAAATGAATATTCATGTAAACCCAAATAAACAACAAACACTAAACTATTTTTATTTTAATAACATCCAATAATATGCATGAAAATGTCAGAATATACGAAATTAATCCAAATAAATATTCAAATCGTTTCACTAACATAATAAAGAATATATGCTTTCTCATAAATTTGTTAACTTTCTTCATTATTGTACAAAATTATTATTTTTACACCTACATCCACTTATCAAATAATATACTTTTCAACATGAGACCCATCGATATCTAATTCAGGCTAAAGATCATCTTTCGAAATTTTCGATTAGATCATTACCATTCAACAAATATAGAACAATTCTGGAGCAAACCTCATTGTTCTTCCTTAGGTGTGCATGTGCACCTCTTCTGTTCTTCGGTTAACTCCTAGATTATCCCAACCAAACACAAACTCAGAAATGGATATTAATTATTAAGATTCTTTTTCTTTTTTACTTTGTTCTTTACTTATCATCTTTAATTCAAACTCATTAATTTACCTGGATTTGCCTTTGAAGAACCTTCACGTATTCTACAGCTTCTTCTAACATGTCTGCAGTGTTTGTTTGCTGCAACAAAGACAAGAAGTAAACCCGAAATTCTCAGAGCTGCTTTATCTGATTGAGTCAATATAGAAAACCATCATAATCTTTTATAACAGAGTTGAGCCGTGACTATGAAGTTGCAACACAACATTGTCTCCATTAAGGCCAATCTATGAACCACAAACTGCTACAATTCGCTTTTAAGTATAATTAATCTTTCACACATTTGTAATCAGTATAATTGTATAAGACATCCAAAATCATCAGAATATATCTATGAAAGGATATTACCTTATCCATGTTAGGTACAAGCTCTTGTAGCTTCCTTATCCTATCGCTTATTCGTGTTCTTCGTACCTACAAAATGAATGGTAAGGTCGAGAACATAACAAATCTCTGTTCACTGAAGCATACAATAAATCGATGACCTTCCATGAATTGAAAGTAAAGACAGAACCAACTTATCGCTAAACTTCCATGAATCGAAAGTAAAAATAGAAACTTTTATCATTAAGCTTTCACACAATTGAGAGTAAAGTGAGTATTATTTATACCCTCTCTGCAATGCTACGAGGATGAGTCGCACAACCACGTTTAGCACGAACCCTAAAAGCAACAGAATCCTCCATTAGGCTGTCCATGTTCATATCTGTCATGCCTGACACCCCGGCAGGAACTTGACTGCTGCTTTGCTCTCCCTTCTACTTACATATAAAAAAAACACCGAAAATTAACCAATCAACAACTCTTAAGCATGAAACCTTAATCAACATCAAACAATACATAGGTTATACATGTAGTTCTGAGTGACTCATCGAGTGTATTAAATGGACAAATGTACAAAATGATGTGGAGGATCAACACATATTAGACATGGGCAAATAAGTACGAATCATCATGTGAACTTATATGGAATAAGTATTGTTCCTTCTCAACACTTACACATCACACAAATCAAAGCCACAAAGACAAACAACTAAAAAAGGAAATAAAAACTGCAACTTGCTGAGTTCGGTTCAGAAAAAAATGCAAGTTGTCAATTTTAAGACAAGACTGGTCCGTTCAATCTTTCTTACATGTCTCATCTCTAGAACTTAAGTCAGCAACTTAACTACAATTCCAAAACAACTTGACAAAAACTAAAAAGTAAACTTCATTCCTTTTTTGGTAAGTTTTTTTTAAAAGGAAACTATTTTTGGTTGACCTAAATTATTATTAGTAACTTTACCATTTGAGAAGTAAACTCAGGAGAAGAGAAGAGTGATTCCATTTCTCTAGACCGTTTACTTCCCGGAGAAACATCTATACTCGGCGGTAAGTATTCGTAGCTCGCCGGAATCCCAAAACTTGGGATAAATCCATCAGAGCCACTTAGAAAATCAGCTGGAGTACTGTTTTGTCGGTGAAACCCGGTTTGTTGGTACAAACCTTGCTCAACCGGAACCGGAAACTCGAAAGAGCCACGACTCGTTGGTAAATCGGACGAGTTTCCGGTGGTGAGTAACTCAGTTAGACCGAGGTTACTAGTTGGTTTCAGAGACTCTTCTTCATCTTCTTCAAGTAAAGCTTCAAGCCAAGTAGCTGGAGCTGAACGGATCCGAGATAGTCCACTTCGACTCACTTGTCCTCCTCCTCCTCCACCAACTCCTCCTCCTCCTCCGCCGCCGCCGCTGCTTCCGCTGCCGCTACTACCGACGGATGTTGATTGCATCGGCGAACTAGCTCAGTCTAGTAAAAAAATCTCCCTTTGTTGGCTTTTCTCTGGTTTCAATCGACAATTATTTTTTGTCTTTTTTTTTTGTTTGGTCTGTTTTTATTTTTATTTTTATAAAAATTTATTTATTTGTGAAATAAAGAAATTGCGGCTATTAATTGATAAACAACCCTAACCGTCTGATTAAGAGACTTTCCTAATACTTGACTAGGATGGTACAGAACCAAAAAGGTAAGAGATGCGTCAGCGCGTAACAGAGAACCATGGCTTTAACGTCATTGTATTTGTTTTCTTTTCTTTTTTTGTAGATAAGTGTGCTTTACTACTTTCGTGTGGTTTTTGGAACTAGAGGCCATTGATTTGGTAAGTCTCGTGAATAGATCTCAGAGCATGGCAGTCCTACGAATTTTCAGTTCCTGAACATTTGATTAGGTTGGGTCATTTTTTTGGAGTAGAAGCTTGAATTGGAAAGGTCATTGTCAAATAAAAGAGCTAATCTCATTGTTCATAGCTTATTAGTCTTTTTTCACTTAACTATTTTTCCTTTCAAAACTTTAGATTTGAAAGAAAGAGAAAAAAATTAACAAAAAACAACTTCTGAAATTCTTTTTTGCTGGAGATAAATTCCAGTTCATAAATTCAGATTTGATAAGAAATATTTAGAAAATATTCTAAAACCATAATGAAAAAGATTAAAGTAAAGTTAAATCGCGGTCTCACATTCAAGTGAAGCGATTTTCTCTATTGTGATAAAGTAGTTATCAATACAAAACTAAGGTGACAACTAATTCAAATAAGATATATATACTAACTCGTCACACGAATCTACTGAAAAACAATAATAAATACAATTTAAAAAAAAAGACATTACATATAATTTTCAGATATAAAAACAGAAAGAGAAGTTAAAGAAAGAGAAGTTAAAGAAAGAAATATTAAAACTCAAATAGTTTTACACACATAATCACTAAAATTCTTTACATATTTTTTCTCTATTTTTGAACTCGATTCTTGTAAAAAACAAAAACTCCAAATCAACAATACTAAACACCTTTTTACTTTTTAAATACCATTATTTTTGCGTTCTACTTTGTTCTTCATTCCGATCACCTGAATGTTTATCTTTTAAGTCATATGTTTTTCTTTGTGTTTCCGGACTAATCCGTTCTTGTAATTATTCCTTGTTATAAATTTTAATCGTTGCAATTTCTATTACAACTGGTTGGTGTTAGAAAGAAAATGCCGGCTAGTATAAATTTAAATATGGGATAGAGAATAACACAGAGCCAGACTATCTCCAAGTTCCTTGAGGAGCAACACATGGTCACCACTGACCACAATGATTAATGATGTCATTACAATTTGTGACCATTACTCAATAGATCGACAAAGTAACCAAATAGCAAACGATTATATTGCAAGCTATCATTGAGTTATGATCAGAAGTTGCACACATTGTAGATCTAATTAACTCACAACATTCTGCAGGAACCTGTTTCATGATTCTCTTTAGGCATAATACCAACTCGTGGTAGGAGAATTCGACATGTACAAATCCAACTTCTCTAACAGAAAACAGTGAAACCAAAGCCATGAAAATGGATGGTATAAGCCTTGGCTTGACACCACCAAGTCATGTTCAAAGAAGTAATAACACAATGCCTCAACCCTAATGAATGCTCTGAGAAACGATAACCTGATGTTTCCACTTTCAATTAGTCAGAGAAGCCACAATATAGTACTCCCATTAATTATAAAAATAGATGCCAATTCATGTTCACACCTCTCTCCTTCCTCCATGATTTCTTTCAGTTTTTCATTTGTAAGAATGTATCAAAGAATGTTCCAAACCCCAGAGTAGAAGTGGTCCAGCTCAGTTTGGACCAAGCATGGCAGATCCTGAAATAGCGATCAATCCCGAGGAATCTCGACTATATCTTCAGACTGATCTTTGAAACTCAAAAAGGCTCAAGGATGTGAATTCTAAGATACATCATGCCATGAGTGCAGCTCCAGAGATCAAGTGTATAGTTAAAGAAAAAAAAACTCCATTATCATAATGAATTAAGAATACTTTGATGTTGGAAAGCTTTGGGCTATCCATCTCCAAAGAAAAAACCGATCTAATTTCACATCTCACTGTGTTTTGCAACACAGTTGGAAAAGTGTACTTTAACAAATACAAAAAGGACGATGCTCTATATAAAATTTTTGCTAAGCATATCTCCATGAATTTCCTCGATTGGCTACCTCATACGTTTGGAGGGATGGTCAGTAGATAGTTTCAAACATATATATGTCAATTTCCTACAATACTCAACAAATATTCAAACCAAATATGGAGTAGAACTATGTGAGTTTTTGCAGGACCAAAAGATTTATTTTCATTTTACATCACCGAGTTCAAGAAAATCATTGCCATAGGCAATAAATGGAAGAATGGAAACAGGGTGATTCACCCACTGGTATGGGAGAACTACGTGTGTAAATATTTGCTTTCATTCAGCATCATACTTTAGTTAAAGTGTGGTTCATATCTTTTAACTATAAAATATTGTTGAACTGCATGTGATTCAATTTTAAGTAAAAAATGATAAATCACTATGAACAGTAAAATTACAAGGAAAATAGATTGTTTTTTTTTTATTACTAAGCATGATTCCATATTTTTTTAATAATACTTTCATGTGTAATATATTTTACCTTTTAATCGTTTAAAATTTAATTTAATTATATTTGTACTGAAAACAAATATGTAATATTTATTAAAAATAATAGAGCAATATTTTTTTAAATTTTATTAAATTTTTTTTTTTGAAAATAATTTTTAGTTTCAAAAAGTATTATCAGTTTTATTAGTTTATAATTCTTTAATCTATTTTTATATTATTTAAAAGAGTAATTTTCTATATTTTTATGTTTAAAAGTTATTTTTTTTACTATTTAACCGTTTTTATTATAAATTAAAATTTTGAAATAACTAATTTTTAGCTATAAAAATAAAGTAATAAATTAAGAAATTATATACATTATTATAAATTTATATAGTATTTTGTTATTTTTCATCTATTTTCATCATTTAAATGTATATTTTTAATTACTAAATCTGATTGATCCACACTTAAACTATTTGATCTACTTGATCTACATCTAATCCGTTTAATATATTTGATCTGCTTGATCCGTAACACCTGATTTACGTTCTCCATTCAAATCCATAGTATATGCAATTCATGATGATACGGGTTAAGTGGTTCTAACTAAAAAGTGAATCAACAAAAAAAAAAAAAATTGATGAATGAAAGGGATAGAATCATCATGTATGAGAATTATCAAAAATGACGAGAACAAAACATCACGTCCGAAGGAGGTCACACTACCATCTGGTTGCAAAAGATTTATCTTCAACAAAGAAATATAAATTTATCCATTTCACCTAATTTTTTTTTTCAACAAATATATCATATCAAAAAACATTTAGAAAAGCTCTTGTATCCAGCATATTGGTGACGACTCCACATAGAAGGTTTCTGAAGTAAGAATTTTAATATTGTACATTAACTTATCCGTTTTTGCGTTCTTTACACATAGAAAATAGGTTAAAAACCTCCTTTAATATATAAAATTTTTCTATATATGTCGTGAAAGCCGGTCAATTCCAGAATTATATACTATCTTAACCTAATCCGAGCAATATGTAACCAAAATTATCTGTTAATGTTGCAGATCTTTCATTCATTCTATTGCCAAAATTAAGGTTTCAAATTCTGTAAATAAAATTAAACTTGTCCAATTGTTGCGAGACTCCATCCTTTTTTTTTTTTTCACCACTCTCTATTTAATACAGTACCAACCTTGATTTGAGAAAATATCAGATGCCTTCCTAGCACCATCTCTAAAACACAACCACCAACCATCATATACGCTTGTAAGTGAAACAAATTGTCTCACCTCTTTCCTTATAGCTATCAATTTAGTCTTTTCCCATAATCTACCTTCAGTCTCCACAATACTAAAAATCTCACTTAGATATTTATCCTTGTTTTTAAATAGTTTTTCATATCTAATTTTCTAAATATACCAAATTATCCATGGTAAATAATTATTGTCAGTCCCTATAGAGAGCGGCAAAAAAAAATGATCAAGATTCAAAAAAAATCGATGACATTGGAAAAATCTAAGAATTAGAATGGATTTTTGAAAACCCCTATGTTTGGATGGCTGGAAAGCATTTAAATTAGACATGGTTAATCATTTTTTTCTCTCCTTTACATCGAAAATATCGTATATAAAAATTTATATCTCGTGATTTTAATTTTTTTGTAACCGAGAGATACTCCAGTAGAAGTTGCCACATAAAATATTTTATTTTTAGTAAGCATTTAACATTTCAAATATAAGCCAAAAAAAACTTAATATTTGGATCATAAGTATTATCAATATATACTGAATTAGAAAATTCTAAATTTAATATTTAGATCATAAACATTATCAGTATTTTTTGAATCAGAGAATTCATATTTAATGGTATATCTTAATATAACCAAAATATTTTGTATAATGCCATCTAATTTTAATTTGATTCTGTTTTTTTTTTTTTGGTCAAACAATTTGATTCTGTTTCTTTTTTTGAAAATAGAAGGTTTAAATTTTAATTACAAGAGAGGAAAAAAAAAAAAAAAAGTCACACGAAGTCGGCGAGACTGAGTCAGGGAAGTATATAAAAATAAAAAAATAAAAAAATAAAGTCTTATAGATTAAGAAAGTAAAGCAAAGTCATGTGCCAAAGCTTTCCCATGTGGGACCCTCCAAAAACACGAACTCCATGAAGAACACCCCCGCCGTCTCCTTCCGCTGACGTCATGCTAACCGCCGCATCATTCCTCCCTACACGGTTAAGTCGCTTCATCTTCTTCCTTCTCTGTTCCCCTATCCTCCTACCTCTCCTCTTCCTCTCAATCCCTCTCCTCTGCGCCGTCGAGATCTTCAGCCGCCTCCGCTGTCGAATCTTGAAAAACTCGTCACCTTCCTCCGTCGTAACAGCCGTCGACGAAGATGATGATTTGCGGCGATGTGAGGAAGGATGCGGAGGAAGATGCGAAGAAGAATTCGAAGAAGATGAGATTGAAGAAGAAGGTGGTTTGCTTCAGAGATACTTAGAGGATCAAATGGTTTTAGCTAAATCTATTTACGATTGCGGCGAAGAAGAAGATGACGGCGATCATGATCTTGATCCAGTTAGGGTTCCTCTTTTGTTGTAGAATATTTTTTTCTTTTTTTTTTTTGTTTCTTGGAAATTAAATTGTAGATAAATGAAAAAACGTATTTTTCGATCGAATTCTCAATTTTGTAATTTTTTAGTTTGTTGGATTCAAATTTTGCTTTTAGTTATCAATATCGTTTCCATCATTATCATTTGATATATTAAATCATAATTGATCAAGGTTGCTAATTATAATTATTTTATTTCAACATATATGTTTTTTTTAGGACTGGAAAAAAAAATGACAGTAACCGGAATGTACAAATCTAACAATTAGGTTCAAAACACAAACTAGTTCGGTTAGTTTGGGATTAGATCGGTACAACAAGTCAAATCATACTTTCTAATGTATTATTGCAAATTGATAAATTGGCCAAAAGTAGTTTTTGGTTGTTTATTTCATTTTGGTAAAAATGTTATCACTTTAATTTATTTTCCAGTAAAAAACGTATTTTCGATCGAATTCTCAATTTTTGTAATTATCATTTGATATTAGTCACAACTAGTTATAATTTTTTGGTTTCAACATATATGTTTTTTTAAGACTGGAAAAAAAATGACAGTAATGGGAATGTACAAATCTAACAATTAGGTTCAAAACACAAACTAGTTCGGTTAGTTTGGAATTAGATCGGTACAACAAGTCAAATCATCTTTTGTAATGTATTATTGCAGATCGATAAATTGGCCAAAAGTAGTTTTTGGTTGTATGTTTCATTTTGGGTATTGTACTATTGTGTTTAAACTTAAAATTTTGGGGCCCATCATGAGATCTCATTCTGGTTACCGATATTATCGAATGAAACCCGAGACTAATCCGAAGATGAGCAAACTTTTTGCTATACAAACCAACCAATATTGAAGATTTTACGTGGAAGCGTAGGACAAGAGTCACACGATCGAAGGTGGATAGGGGTGTCAAAATGAGCCAATAGCTCACGAGTTGGCTCAGCACGACTCGGATTTTCATGATCTCGAGTTGTATTTTTTATGATCATTTAATAAACGAATTTAATGATTCGAGCTTAAATGATTTGTGAGTTAAATGAGTGAGTTCTGATGAGTTACGAGTTAACTCACGAGCTAAACATTTCTTTAAATAATTTAAAATAATATATATATATATATATATATATTGTATTATAGATATAAATATATATATAATATATACTTATACCAAAAACTAAAAATATAATTTGATATTAAAAATAGAAATATTCTACTATTTAAGATTTCTTTTAAAAATCTAGAATCTTTTAATCTGATATCCTAAATTTATTACATAAACACAGCTAAACTAAAAAAATTATGTTTTATAATTATTTTATTTATAATTATATATATTTTAATTAAAGTGTTAAATCGCGAGCGGCTCATTTAACTCATAATCAAACACGAGCTAAGTGTGAGCTATGTTTTCTAAACTCATTTATAAATGAGCTGAGCTGAGCTGATCTATAAAATATCCGAATTATAATGAGTTGAGCTGAGTTGAGTCGAGTTAGCTCATTTTGACACCCATAAAGGTGGATGGCGAACACCATATCTAGCCTGATTGGGAGCAGAGTGAAGCTCATGCTTCCAAATGTACTGCAAAAGTATTGCTTCTCCCCATGTATATTTACTAGTTTCTTCGTAAGTGTCATAACGTGATTACCAAAAAAAAATGTTATAACGTGAAAGTTATACCGTTTGCTTCAACACCTTTTTTTTTTCTTTTTACTTTTTAACATTCTACCTAGTCATTTTATTTTCTACCTAATCATTCAAAATCTATTTATTTTTGTTTTATTTTACAATAGTTTTTTTTAATGAAATTCAACACTTTTAGATTATGACTTTTATTTTATATCCAAATTAAATAAAACAAGTTTCTCTTTATATAATATAAAAAATGATCAATTTTGATATAAAAATTCTAATTAAAGAAAATAATTTATTATAAAATAATTAATCTCAAAAAATTATGATATAAAAAAGATATCAAAAGTTTTAATAGCCAATAGAAATAAAGTATGTGGTGTTAGTAGGTCTGTGTTTTTTTTTTTTTTATATACTGAAAAAATTCAACTCATTGACAAAAAAAAATTCAACTCAGTTTAATCTACATCTTTTTTTTTTCTTTTTTTTTAATATTTTCATTATAAAAGTTCAACTATTAAATAATTTATTCAACACATCCAATATGGATGATCTATACTTACATTTAGGCCTAAGATAAAAGGGCAAACTAATAATTTTTCCAAACTGTTCTCATGTTTATTAGATTGACAAAGATACCAATTTGCATTCCTTAGCCTCAATATCCTATATTATGGAGCTCTCCCATGAATATGAATTGTTTAATCATTCAACTTACTTCTTTGTAGAGAGAATATAACGATTCTAATAATGTGGAATATGAGCTACATAGAAGTATTAAACAACTCATAAATGGTTGTCGAGGTCAAAGAGATATAGATCTGAATGTTTGCCAAGAGCTTTTGGACCACTCATTGCACCTGCATAACTAGGTTTGGTGCGTACACTGTCACAAATCACAATAACTCCTCAAATTGCTAAGAACCTGCTTGGTTGTGACATGTTCAAAAACATGAATAATGAAAAAGTCATAATGGTTATTCGAGATATAGTGAGAAATAGAAAGACTGAAGTCGTGGGGGGGGGGTTGGGGGTTGTGTACCAAGATGATAAAAATGTGTTATCATTGTCTCAGCTGCAAAAGATTCCACTTGGAAAAGAAGATGTTCTGATGGTAGGGTTGTTTCATGAGAGGGATTTCCCTTAGAGATTGGATTTTTTAGGGAAAGTGGTTGGGTAAAATGATACTAACCAACTGGAAGATCAAACAATTCTATTGCAAGATATCATCAAGTTATGATCAGAAATTGCACGTATCTCGAATTTTATAACTCAAAGTACTCGGCAGGAATCTATTTCAAGAGTTTTTAAGGCTCAACACCACTTCACAATAAGTGAATTTAAAAAGAAAAATGAAACAATTAAGACAACATTTGGTTAAAAAGTCTTTAGACCCTGAAAATTACTTAATTGCAAGTAAATGAAAATTCTGGCCTGATTTCCTTTTCTTCAAAAAGTGAGAGATTGTGTGTCGATCGACACTATGTCCATAAGTGTCTCCGACTTGTTTTCTTCAGCTGCAATCCTCCATTGACTCCAAATTTTTCCAAAATCTCTAAATAAACTCTAAACGTACTTAAACAAGACCTATATCATGGTTGTAAACAGGGAAACTATGATCTATTAGTAGAACCGAAGAACTCCAGATGTTGAACTTGAACCTTTGATACAAAACTTATGTAAACCCGCAGCAAAAATCAGTAAACGTGAACAATAAGAAAAGGACATGTGAAGCTAGGGTCTATGAATCATGTTAAATCTCTCGTGACCAAATGTACTCGAACTGAGGTGGTAAGAAACTACTAGATAATATTTTTTGCTTTTGGTTCAGATTGAGGCCATGAATGTTGATATCTTTTGCTTTTGGTTCTTAATTTTTGCTTTCTGATTTTTGGTGTATATTTTAGAGTCTCTGACTCTCCTTCCTCTGTTTTCAGATATTCCCTGATATAACAACCTGTAAAGAAAAAGTTTGTCAATTGCCAAATTCAGATAATAGTTTAGTATTAGCCTATTATGTTAGTTATTACTAAAAGCAAGAGAGCTTTTGGAGGATTTGACAGATTATTGAGAAGGAGCTAAATTGTTATCTTTAGACTTTTGTTCTTTGTGATGTTCGCTCTGTTTCAGTTTAGTAAAGAGCGTTTTGGCTTTTAATTATTTCGTTGGTGGTTCTTTAATTATCAAATAACAATTTTACAAACTGATAACGATGAAATCCAAGAGTTGAGAGACTAAGAGACAAAAAAGTTTCATCATGATCTTGTTTTAGGTTAAGAAATGCGAATATACATTATTCTGTTTTGCATTCTTATCAAATAGTATTAAATTTTAGACTACAGCATTGCGAAATTACTCATGCCAAGGCATTGCGAAATTACTTATGCCATGGCATTTAGGGCATTGACTCTTTCGACTCTAGAGACCAGCGTATGCATTGGTAACTGGACAGTGGACACTTCTTGAAATGAATTCCTGACTAACGAAGTCTAACCCTTTAAAAGACATTCAACACACAAAACATACAAATTTGAGAAGCAAATTAGAGATATGAGTGAAAATACAAATCTAAAATAAACGAATTTGGCAAATAGGACACACAAAAGCATATAAGTCGTTGACAAAGAAATAAAAAATAACACAACTAACAATCATATGATCAAGTTCTAAGATAAGAAACACTTGAAGATAGATGGTAACTATTGTTGCTCACACGGCATAAGGCTTAACCTTGAACCTGTAAATAAGAATTTTCTTGGTGGAAGTCGGGTTATCCACGGTTAGTAAAATCTTGCCAACTTCTCCAACTTTGAAGCTTTGAGACACTACCGGTTCATCCTTTGAAGCCATCTTCCTCGGTTTCTGAATGATCACTGTGTATCCTTCTTTGTTCTCCGGCACAAACTCTGCTCCATACAAAACATCCCATCCCACTACTCTTATCTCCCACACGATCGTGCATTTCTGCAGACAAAATTTTTTGAGGCAAAATTGTAAGAAATCACATGCATTGCTTTATCTGAACAAGCAGATGACTACTGGTATGGTATGACCAATCATGTAGCATTCCCCAATCACTCCAAATGGTGTTACGCCTAGCTGAATCTAGAGAACTATTCAATTTACACGTCATAATTAAAAAAAAATATTCAGAATGATACTATAACCTCTAACATTTTAAATTAAATTTATTTCCTAATTGTAAACTGAAAATGAACTACTGTTTGTTAATTTTATGAAAGCACTGAAAGTGTTTTATTTTTTCAACTATGTAAACTCTATTTTGGACTTATCAACGTAAACGTTTGGTACAGTTGTATAAAGTGGCTATACAAGAGGGTCTCACCTCGTATATAATTATCTCAACGGTTTGTTTTGTTGTTGGTTTAACGGTAATCTCGGTGGCAATATCATCATGTGTGAAATCCGAGTTGCAGTCGCAGTTATCCACACTTAGTCCACCATACTGAACCGGGACATGTTCTGGTGATATGTACCTATAAACCAAAAGACAAAAGACAAAGAGAGTGACTGACATAACCAACAGATGTGGAAACGGTTCGAAACAAAAACCTCAAAGAGTTTGGTAATTACTTGAAAAGGGTTTCTGCAGATCTTGAAGGACCTGAGAAAACGAGTTTGCTCTTTGACCTTTGGGTCAAGAAAGGGCTAATAATCCTATAGAACGCAAGGTACCACCATGGAACGTTGATGAATATCTGATCACAAAATTCAAGAACATTCTACAATATCAGATCTGAGCATTCACAAAAAAAGAAAACATTACTGTTCATATAAAAGATTTATATGTACCTGTTTAGAGACAAACTCAGGGTAATTGTCTTGAAGAAGAAGAAGAGCTTGCTTAGTAGCTAGCCTGAGCTCAGTTTTACCAGGTCCTGGAGAATTCTTCAGGTCGTTTACTTGACATATCGTGGAAACCCCACCGGGTACGAGATCGAGCTTTCTTATACTCTTCTCAAGAAACTGGATCCTCCATCTCAAGAACCGTTCTCTCTTCTCCTCATCCGAAAACGTCTTCTGATAAAGATCCTTATTCTGAAACTCACCATAGACATTGTAACATACCGGATGATTCTCCCTGTCTTGTCCTTGCATGAAGACAACCTTGTCTAGATCATCTCCAAGGTTTTCGTCAAGAAGCTCCTCGATGTTGAATTCGCTTCTCCATTGGAGTGTCTTGTTGAGCATTGAGTAAGCTTCTTGGGGTTTGAAATCTCTTGCTCTCAAGAACTTCAGCAAAACGACGTCACTTCTTTCGTCTTTGAGAAGTGGCACACTCCATATGGAGCTTTTGGTTGAGTCAATGGTTCTTGATTCTTCCAAGAGGTGACGGAGCTCGTGAAGAGCGTTTAACTCGTGTTCTGAGAGATCAGAGATTCTGTTGGTTTCTTCTTTGAATGAACCGAGACTACGAGGAATCTGAATCTTCGGTTTCTCTTCAGCTTCTTCTCTGTTCATCATTTCCGCTAACGATCTAGATTCCACGGAAGAAGCAGCTGTAGCTGTAGCTGGTGGTTGCACCACTTCAGGGCTTTGAGGCTCTAGTTGCTTTGGCTCAGGCACCGACGCTGCAGCTTCTAACACCGCCTCGTCTGGTGGTTCCGGCTCTGTCCAGTCTGCTACCTCCGTGTACTTTTTCCGCTGCTCTAACATCAGTTTATGTGTTGGCTCTGTCTCCGACGTCACTTCTTGTGGCTTCTCTGAATCATTTTCCACCGTATGGTTAGGCTCCTCTAGCTCCAAACTCACAAGCAACGACGGGTCTAGCTCAGAAGTCACTGTCTCCGGCGTTACTTGATGTGGCTTCTCTGAATCCTCCGCTGCGTTTGTGTCACCTTCTGGCTCCAAAGTCATTTTCTCAGGTGTTACTTGATGTGGCGCTGATACATCAGCCGCATGGTTGGGACCTTCTGGCTCCAAAGTCACTGTCTCCGGCGTCACTTGGTGAGGCTGCTCTGAATCCTCCGCCGCATGGTTGTGCCCTTCTGGCTCCAAAGTTACTGTCTCCGGCGTCACTCGGTGAAGCTGCTCTGAATCCTCCGCCGCGTAGTAGGTCTCCTCCGGCTCCGAAACTAAAGGCAACGACGAGTCTTGCTCAGAGCTCAGTTCTTGATATGGCTCCGAAGTTAGTTGCTGTGGGTTTTCTTCTTCATCCTTAGAGTCATGTTGCGTAGGAGAAGAGAAAGGATTGGTATAAGAACCGTTCGGCATTGAGGCGACGGCGGTTGAAGGTGGCGGCGGAGAAGTAGTAGTAGTAGTAGTCGCAGAATCTTGAGACATTTTTTTATTATTTTTATTGAGAGAAGGAGAAGAAAGGGACAGAGACAGAGAGATACATTCAATGTTAGCGGGTTTTTCAGGTAGACAATGGTCAAAGAAGGTATCCAATGTGGCTCAAAATTACAACTCAAAAAGCTGTCCCAATAAAGTAAAAGATATCTTTATCCTTTTTAAAGAAATGAATAATGTAACGAATGGTACATATAAATTATGAAACTTTTTGTAACCACCAAAACAATGGTACTGATGTTTACACCAAAAAAACAAACTATTTGCTTTATTAAATTAATAATGGTCAAGTAGTCTTAGTAACCGATTTCTACAATTTTACCTTTTTTCAAAATATTAAAGCACAATGATATATTCCCTCTATTTTAAACTATTGATTTTTGGGAGTTTCACATATATTAAAAATTTTCTTATTTACTAACTATTTTTCTTTATTTATAATTAACCAGATAAGGACCCGCCTATCAGAGGGATAAAAATTAAAAATTAATATTAAAAATCTTGTTAAATTATTTCAAAAAAATATTTTTAACTCTTAGTTAACAAATCTAAAAAATTACGAAGCAAAACTTAAATAAATTTTTTTATTTACAATTTAGAATAAAGATTTGTGTGATATGTGGATAAAAAACTATTTAAAATCTACAATTGATAACTCGCGTAATTAAAATTTATATATTTAAATTTAATATTAATATTCATGTTAAGTTATCCAAAATTATATTTTATATTTCACATACATTTATATATAGGTGATTTTCTAATTTTTTGGGGTTTTCGCATACATTTATATATAGGTGATTATTTATAATTTTTTGGGGTTATGATTTTTAAAAAAGGTAAATTACCTTTTTATTACTTTAATCATTTTCTTTTATAATTTTCTTTTTAAAAAAGATAAATTACATTTTTATTACTTTAATCCTTTTTAATTTATAATTTACGTCTTTGAAAATATAAATTTTTTGTTTATTTATTTTAATCTTTTTTATAATTGACTTTTTTTAAAAATGGTAGTTTACTTTTTCGATTATTTATTTTTATAATTTTTCTTTTTTTCTGTAATTAGTAATTAGACAATTTTATGACTTTTTAAATAATGATTATTTACTTTTTAGATTACTTCCTTTTATAATTTTTTTTAATTAATAATTTTATAATTTTATATTTTGACACATGTCAATATCTTAAATGATCAAATCGACACTTGTCACAATCTTATTAATTACTAAGTTTGAAGATTCAACTTTATATAATAAGATTTAATAATTTACTTTTTTTTCCCAAAAAAAATGTTTCATTACTCATATTTTATATTTGAGTAGTATTTAAACCAATTGAAACATAAATAACAAATTTTATTTTTGATAAATATTTACTAACTTCTTTTTTTTTATCAACTATAAAATATTTACTAACTAAAAATCAGTTTTATAAATACTCTAATATTCTGATCTTTTATTCTCTGAATTTTTGCCGTTTTTATCGATTTTTGTTTCTGTTGCTGCAGGGTTTCGTCGATCTATTCTTTTTGGTTCACGATCTGATGTGATATTTAGTTCATGATCCTTTAGAGGTTTGTGAGTTTGTAAGCGGCTGGGTTTGGTTCATTCGTCTATAGTCGTGTGGTTTTGTCTTCCTGCGTTTCAAAAGTGGTCTTTTTAGATCTGGTGTGTTTGTCATCTCCTCCTCAGTCTACAGTGGTTTCCGGTCTTCTCCAGCCTGCGTGGATGGTTTGTTGTTCTAGATGCATGAACGGAGTGGGTTTTGCTCCAATTCTGCAGAAGAGTGTGGTTTCATATCCCTTGTTGGTTTGGTTCGGATTTTTCTCTTATGGTTCGCCATCCTTCCTTATTTGTGGTTGTAACAATAAAATAAAGTCTTTCCATCCTTCCTTTCTTCATAAGATTGGGCGAGGTTTTATCTCTTCTTAGGCTTATTCTATGGTTCTTTTTTATATATGTTTAGGTTCAGGTTCAGGATTTGTTCAGGTTGTTGAAGTGTTATTTTAAGCCCATATTAATTTAGATCTGTTTATCTTAGTTTTTCTTAGTTTCCCCGTCTTTGTCGCTGTGTCTCCCCATGTTGGAGCTTTGTATTCCACAAATGAATCCCACAACCGGATCCTCTCATTTGTGATATTATGAATGAATTCAGTATTGAAAAAAAGTACTCTATTACAAACAAAATATCATTTAAATTATGCACCAACAATAATAAACATGTTGTCAACTGTATTTGCCCTATCTAATTCTATCACACTTTTAGTATTATCTGCTAATTACATAAATTAAACTTTTTTCTTGTTGCTATGTACATAACAACACAAAAATCTAAACTTAGACAGTTCAAATAGTAACAGTTGAAATCACTTTTATAATGCCAAAATCTTCAACAGAAACATATAATTCTACAAAATAGGATACTTGTGTAGTAAAAATATTTAACTCAACCACATATTTAAAAATAATATTTCTTTTTCTAAAACATCAAATATGATGATTGGAGATGTCAATTTAACTTTTTGTCACTAATAAATTATATTAGTTGATCCAACTTGTAACAAAATTAAATATATGATGGAAATAAAGTTAGAAAGTTATACAAATTGCGTAAGATAAACCAACGGAAAGGAACATTCCACAGAGTCAAAAGCTGGTGGGTTAAATAGATATCCCTAGAAACAAAATGAACTAGTAAGAGAAGCTAAAGTGCAATAGAAAGCAGATCAAAGATCAACTCCAAGGGAAAAACAATCAAGCACTAGAAGAATAAAAAGAGAGATACATCCACTGCCAGACTTTATTGAGGTTGAAAAAAAAACTCAGTGTATTGCTCCAATGAACGTGAGGAGCCACGATACAAACCGGACGCAAATAAACCCGGGAAGACGAGGAGAGAAACATTTTTTACCTAGTGTCAACTGACAGCTTGATGCTTAGATGAGCCAAAGCTTCAAATCATTTGAATGGAGCCAGAAAATCAAGGCCGAGGGGAAATGATTACCACAGCCACCAAAATAAACCGATTCGTTGCTACAATTCCAAGGCAAACAATTCCTCTAGAACACAGCAATTTCATTCATAAAATCAAATGAAAGAGAAGCACAGACAAACCACCAAAAGCCAAAAACCAAGCAAGACCGTTCAAATCCGGCGACAGAGATCCAGATTTGTCAGAACAAGAGCAAGATCAATATGTGAAACTAAAGATACAAAGCAACAACACTAAAACTATGCATAAAAGAGGGAAAGAAGAGAAATACCAAAAGTAAGAGAGAGTAGGTCGACGTCATGACTATGAAAGCTTACTGAGGTCGAGCAAAAACCAGATCTAGACAGAGAAAATTAAGAGAGAGAAAGTTTTGTTTAGAGAGAGAGAAAAAGTTCAAAATTGCAATGTTAGATGTCAACTTATTCCAAATATGCATTTTTGCCTATATAGATAAAAGATATAACTCCAATAGATAAAAAAAATGGCAATAAAAATGAATACAAGAAACACGGATGCAAAAGATATACTTCCTCAACTAATCCGACATCATGTAGGTTTGGATGGACAAAAAGAGACTTCAAACCCCATTCTATCCATTTGTGGCTCCCCCAAAACACATAATTCCATACTGAAGTTTTGATTTGTGGACAAAACCCCCAAACGTAACCCCCACTCTACTTCTTAAATTCTTTACTTTAGTTGATTAATGTCTCACTTGGATATCTGAGAGATTTCTGAAGAAAAATTCAATTTTATTTTGGGAGTTTGATGCCATTGTTGACTCGTACAGGAACTAGAAGACGAATCAAACCTTGTATGGAAGGCATGACATTAGGGTTCAACCAGGCTGTCCGACCCCGATGACATGCACTCTCCACTCCCCTATTGGATGACGTTCTGCCATTTACTTGCCGGCTGTGCCCTCTGTAATGGACAACCTAAACTGATGCTGAGGCTGCACCTCCGTAACAACTTGACAAACTTCCTAAAAAATTAGCAGTAGAAAAAGGGAGAGAGATGAGTGCTTTGAGCAGAATGGCATCACACTAACTCAACATGAAAGTGTCAGCATTGAAATTCTGACAAAATTAAGTCGAAGAATAAAGTAGAACTTCTCGCCCCCCTTGCCGGACCAAATGCAAAAGGGGCGCGAGGATAAAGTCAAAAGCAAAAAAAATACGCATAGTTTGGATATAGAAATTTCATTGATAAAGTGAGAAATTATGCCATTAGAACAAAGGTAGACACCAACTCCTCATACGAAAAATGAGAGCGACATGTTCTTTATATAAAAATAAAATTAAGAGTTAGAACTTCTCAGAGTGTCCCGGCCCATGTCTTGACGGTCTGCTGTTAGAACACTGAGTGATTTCTGGGTCGGTTCCTTATTGGCAATGACGACCAGCTGTCTCCAGAGGTCTTCGTTGAACTTGAATATCTGAGTAAGGAGTCTGACCCCTGAATCAATTCATGTAGAGGAGAGTCGGGCACCCATACACCAACATGTCCCATGAAGTCTTAAAGATTAACTATGATATGATCATGTTCGTCGACTTTCCTGCCTTGCCGCCAACAACTCGGAGTTGAATCATGCAACCTTTTCTCCCAAATCTTTGCCTTAAGTCGAGGAGTGCACTTCTACCAGCTGCTTATGTGCCAAGAACAACTCTCCTGGAGCACACTCGTCCTATTTTGACATGGAAACTATCCGACATTAGTCAATTTGCAAGTTTTTTTCCATGAGGGTGAGCGAATAAAAAACATAGAAAGGAATGATAGGTCATGATTCCAGCAAAAGCATGAGAAAGGAAAATATCAAAACTCAACGGGTAACTTACCTCGTCCATAAAACAATGTACGTTTACCATGTCATACCTTTGGAAGGATTTTAGGATCAGACAAGGTAGAAGGATGATGCAATAAGGGGCAGACAGTCTGCCCGGGGGCTTTGGAGGTTTTGGGGGTAGATACTTTCTCATCGGTAGAAGAAGCCTCGAAGGTACCATATATATATCATGGGGGGGGGATGAAGAGGAAAGAATGACCCGAGTAAAAAAAGAGCACCTCCAGAAAAAAGATTATTAATGGTCAGGATTCAGCAGTGCTTAAAAGTCACCAAGAAGAACAACACATTTTAGGTTAGAATGAAGGTGAGCCGACTTTCGTGCGAAGTGAGAGGCCAGAAAATAAGCCTTATGCGGCATGATGAGGAAAATAAATGAGAATACGGTTAAAATTTCATGCGAAAATGCATTAATAATAGAAAATTTCCATAAAGCAATGGATTAGAAGGTCAAATACTTATCAAACGTCCGCAAAAGAAGCCCTGCGGGATAGAGCACTGAACTGTCTCAGAGACAAAATAAAGAGAGAAGAAATGACATATCCCTCAAACGATCATGGAGAAGGATGTTCTCGAGCGTCTCAATTTTCTTCTTTGCATTATGAGAGATGACAGAGTCGAAATGTTAATAATGAGCCATGAATTGAGAAGTAATACCAATATACTTTGCCAGCACCATGAGAGAGGCAACCATGAGTTCTTGTATACCTTTCAGAAGAAGAAGAGGACCTTCCAGTCTCAGGCGCTGGAATGATTTTTTAGGACCAGCGTCAAACATTTACCCCAAAAATACAAGGCATACCACAAAAAAAATCTAACGATGCGCTCTAAGATCGGTAGGATAGCATGATAAGAAAACTCTAAATAGGTATTCCAAACAGGTTTGGATCGAAAGCAGTGGCAGACCCACTTGAAGAGGAATGGGGTCAGCTGACACTAGTAAAATATTAGAAATTAAGTTTGTTAGTGATGGTTAATAAATAATTATAGTAGATTTGGTCTAAAAATGCTCTCATGAATCAACAGATCATGAGTTCAATCTCTCTTATGACTCTTATCTTTATTTACTTTTTGCATTTAAGAAATGTAAAATTTATTCTGGGTCCACCACTGATCGGAAGACCTAATAAACGGTAATAATCTACTATCACATAACCAATGGGGTTTGGATGATCAGAAAGAGAGTTCAAACTCAAATTTTCTTGTTCCCAGCCCCCTAAAATACATAATACCAGGAGTAGATTTCGTTCTCTGGACGAAGTCCCCAAATGTAACCTTCACTCCGTTTCCAGAATCCTCTATTGTCTAACTTAGGCATCAAAGAGCCTTTGAGAAGAATTTGAGAAGAAAATAGATTTCTCTCCTGGAAGGTTAACGCTGCTGTTAGCTCATGCAAGAAATAGAGGATAAATCACATCCAGCATGGAAGGTATGATGCCAAGGTTCAACCCGAATTTCTGACCTCGACAATATGCGTTCTTTACTTTTCTAGTGGATGAGGTTATCATTTATTGGGTAGTTATACTTTTGAAAACTGACTGATTAAACTAATGCATAAATCACATCCATGGAACAGTGACTATGTATAAAAAACAAAAACAAATATTATAAATTATAATTTTTTGTATTTTTCTATTTAATTATAAATAAATTTGTTAATTTAAATAAAAATAATAAAAAATATAAAATAAAGTTAAAACTTAAAAATCATTATATAAAATTATCTAGTATTTATCTCTAATGCAATTTTCATTGGCCATAGTTTCGAAATCGATCACTCTTTCCAGTAGATTTCATTTTAACTTCACCATAGTTTCTTTAATCCTACAGATCTTCCAATCTCTTTGGAGTTTCAAGTTTTTTATTCATCCACATATGAGCAGGTTACCAAAGATCTATTAGTAGATCCAGTCTTTTCCCAAGTAGTTGATGTGTGATTCCTCTTGCATCTGATCTAAATTCTAAGTTTTCATGAGTTGCGCCACCATAATTGATTTTTAACTCTGTTATGAAATTATTGATGTATCTCCAAACAGTTTAATAGAAAGCAACTGTGAATTTTTTAAGGTTTTCGTTATCTGATAAATTTTTCATATGCAAATCGCCGGTAATATTTAATTCTCTTTGTTGACTTTTGAGAATTTAACCAATTAGTCCAAATAAATCACGTGAAAAAAGCCTATGCTATCTGTTTGGTGTAAGCTAAATCAAATGCTATTTCTTTAGTATTAGTGAAAACCAATGGCAAACTCATTCTCCATTAGGATATTAAATAGTATTGACTCGGCTCATGTAGCTTCTACCAGCAAACTAATTATGATCCACAAACTTTCACAAGGAGCATGGTTTCTCCATTCAAATTTGTTGCTCTCTTCCCCGCCTTGAAGAACAACGCAACTCTAGCCTCTAAGCATATATATCATGAGGGAAATCAATTCTCCAACCTCACAACTAACAACTAGTGGCATGTTTACTGCTGGGAAGTATATTTTGCAAAAGCCACCGATATACTATGGTGGAACCATCAAAACTGCTAGTCTAAAAGGAAGATATTATTAAAATTACAAAAAGTATTCTTAAGTATCTAAGATGAAGCCAAGTCTGTAAATGATATGTGGAAATTTACCTAAAATAAATATAATGATTTTATTGTAAATATATAACAATAATTGTAGTATTTCAGGATCAAATCCACATAGATGATAAAAACTAGATCTAAGCAATAGTATGAGTGTCAATAATGTAGATAATGAAAGCAAAGAATAGGCAACAAATGATAAAGTTTATCAGATAAACCAATATGATTTAAACATTAAATATTTAAAAAAATTACTGGGTCATGTGCCAAATTATTCAGAGACTAATCCTAAAGTTGGCATCATATTTTCATCATATAACTCAAAGTGTTGTTGTATAATTAATCCATTCTCATAGCAGATAACTAACTTTGTCTAAGCAATCATATTAATCAACTCTCATAGTCAATAACAAATATAGACAAGCAATAATAATAGTTCAGGTTTGATATGTTCATAAGAACCTATGAATCAATTCTCACCGTCCATAAAGTTAAGTGCATCTCAATTCAAATCCAGTCAATCAGTCAAGTAGTGTATAAACAATCATTGCCTAAAATCAGTTACTAAATGATCAAGGAAGCAACATACATGATGAACTAAAATAAATATAGGATTACTGTAATTTATCAACATGCATTGATGACTTTTCACAACTTTAATTTATCGTTAAAAGATTCTTCTGCAAGGCTTACAGATGTACTAGCTTCTCATTTTGGGGTTAGTAAATGTTGCATTTTTACTCAGAAACTAGGTTAATACTTTGATCTATTCCATATCTCAGATGAAGCAACTCAGGAACGGGTCATTCAGAGTATTATTTGGCATGTAGATAATTATTTGATGTTTGTCTCTCCTTAGAGTCAAACTCATCACATGTCATTACTTAAAAGTCTTCACTTATTCAAGATGTTTCCCTATCGACTGAAATCATTAAATACAACTAACTAAACTCAAAGGAGATACACAAAATGGGTAACAACCGAAATCGGCCACAAATTGGATTTGAACTTTCAAAAGGACATATTTGTTTGTTAGGGAAAATCAGTTTTGCAGTACACAGAAAAGCTTTAGCTAATATAATAATAAAACTCTTTTGTTTTTGTCACAAAGCTGAACTCTCTCCTTTTGTTTAAATGTTTCTTTCATTTTCATTTTCATATAATCAAATACATTACCGCGCTCTTTATAAAAAACAACAGCTTTCTCTTTAGTCTCTCGTCAGAAACTGTCGGTAAGGACATTTCCCAACAGCACTTTGTTCGTATTGTCATCGGACCCAATTTTAAATGTCTTGGAACCAATTTTGGCCCCAAAATAATCAAATCGGGATTCAAATTAAAATGAGACTCAATTTACTAAAAGGAATCCATCACAAGAGAGTAAACCGGGACACTAGTACGTATAAGTATTAAACAGTATTAGAGGCTACATCATGTTCCACAGCTAATAGTATTAACTATATATAAATACAAACGTGGTATCGTTATGACTCTCATCTACAAACACTTAATTCTTGATCCAACCATAAACAAACCCAACTGGTTCACAAACATTTAGTTTCAATTCGGTTTCTTCAGTAATTCTTCGAACCACAATCCATGAACACTACGGGACACGTTCGCCACAAGGACCAGAATGTCTGAAACCTCTATAACCTTGTCCGAGAGAGAAGCTGCTCCGATTCTTCTTAGCATTGTCTCAACCAATTGCTTTCTCTTCGTGTTGTTACCGGCCAAAACTGCGGCTCGTGTGGCTAGGTATATGGTCTGTGATATACGTGTGAACACTGCGTCTCCTGCTTGTAAGCTTTTCACAAGCATGTTCGCAATCACTTGTTTCTTTGTCTCTGCATCGTCAGAACCAAGAAGCTCGGAAAGTGTTTCCATGATTTCTGAAAGACCCGCTTCAGGTTTCGCATCTAACATCTCGTAGAGCCGGTTAATGCAAGTCCATGTAACGGTCTCCATGTCAGTTGAGGATGAGTTTTCGCTTGCAAGTGTTTGCTGAAGGATCAACACACTAAAAGAAAGAAACAGTGAAACACAGCAGTTAATAAAAGAGAGAATATAATCGTCATTGTGAATGAGAGAGGCTGTAGAGAAGTGATCAAGAGGTATGTTTTGTCACTACTGACCTGATGGAGACAAGAATGATTTTCTGGATTTGGGATTGAATAGCTCTCAGCCTAGTCAGGTTGAGTTGAAATGTTTCAGGGACAGTTTCTAATGTAAGACCACCAATTTCGCTCACCATTTTCAAGAGGCCAAGACGGAGAAGAAGATCCACAGTTTCTCCTTTGCACTCTGACAGTTCAATTCCTGCAACAGAAAATCACCAGCATGCACATAAATCAACAAATGACCAAGCTGGATTCACAAAATGTTGAAATGATTTATATCTCCTAATTCGTGGGAACAAGTTTGGTTTCTACAGGTGAAATTTACCAGTTAGTTTCAGTTTATAGCTAAACTGGGTTCTTACTACAAATACACAAAGATGAGTAAGTTGATAGATTGAGACCAAACCTGGAAATGGCAACGAAGTGGTATTGACTTTTGAAACAGAGGGGACATTGCCTCCAGTTCGCATGGTGGTCGAAGGGAGGCCTGATGATCCAGAGTTATTAACTGTGACAACAGAAAGAGCATCCGTATGTTCTTTCCACTCCTTCTCTGCCTCTCCACGAACACTAAAAAGCCAACGCTTCGTCAATGGTAGAGAGGAAGACGCTTGGTCTGGAGAACCATGCCGACTGGAAAATGACTTCTTCAGATATTCCAGACCAGCAGGTCCCTTGAGAAGTGGCTCCAAAAGTTTCAAACGAGATTTGCTGATTTCCTTCTTCAGAATCTGCAAGAAGAAGACATACATTACTAAGACCACCAATTCTGCTCCCCATGTTCAAGAGGCCAAGACGAAGGCTTGTGTAGTTTCAAAATACTATTATGCTTATATGTGAATTTCTATTACAAAGTACAAATTGTGCGTACCTGAATCTGCTGTAAAACAAAGCGTAGGCCCTTAACCATTAAGACTGCATACGACGAATTGGACTGGTCTTCAGCTGGAACTATCTCTCCAAGTTCTGTCATTAGTTTATGGTGAGTACTTCTGATTTCCTCTTCGTTAGCTGGAGCAGAGAGTTTCAGCAAAATGCCTAGGGAAAATTCTAGAATATTTCCAAGATAACCCATGTCGACATGTCCAGAAGCCAGTAACTGAATCATGCCAAGAAAAATATACATATAAGTACATTTTATATCTCTTGTACTTAAGATAAGGATGTAGTAACAAGCACCTGTGACAGAACATCCGTATCGATAGTTTGAATAATCTCTTGTCTCCAATCTTTGGGAGATATCTCACAGAGTTCATCCCTGACTTCGTTCATGAGTTTTATAACCCAGCTGAAGTCTGGCTGCGACTGTTTCATTGATTCCATGACACCATCCCAGAACGCCTTTTCCATTGTCTCCTTAACCTTCACCTGCAATATCACGAAAGTGAAGAAATATGAGTCCAGCTGATAAAATTACGGTTCAACTAAACGAATCAGAATAGCGAAACTGAAAATGTATAACAGCTTTGCGGAGCTTATATATATGTACCTGAAGGTTGCTTGTATCTCCAGTGCCAGCGTCGAAGCTATCAGCAAAACTACTACTATTGTCATGAACAATTTCATTCACGATTACTTCGTTCTCAGTAGCCAATGTTGCATCTAAACTTATCACATTTGGAGGAGAAATACCCTCACTTCCTGCTAGAGAAAGCTTGTGTTAGATTGAAGACTTGCTGTATAATCTGTAGGATTTAAAGGTTATCCAGATTAATAATATTACCAGACTTCAAAGACGGAGAAGAACTTGATGATCCAGGTGAAGATGAAGATGGACGAAGCGCATCTGCAGGCGCTTTAGATTCTCCTGCTCCATCAGTTTCAGTGAATATAGCCCGAACAGTTGGAGAAGATACCTTCAGCTGAAAAACAAAGAACAGTCATTCCCACTATCAAGCTTCTGACTTTACATGGTCTTATAGAATATAATTGCGCAGAACAATAAGCTAACTTTAGGTTCATGTAGACAGAGTCAATTAAGGTAAATGGAATAGAGAGGAACGGGGAAAACCTGGTTCTGGTTCAAGCCACCGTCTATTACTTTGGGAGAAGTGTGTTTCGACGCCTCAGACATCTCTGGCTCTTGAGTTTTGGCTAAATCGTTTTCTAAAAGCTTAGCATCATTAATCTTCCAAACTACAAATCCCTCAAGGTAAGAGCACCAAGCTTTATCAAATGCTTCTAGTTGAGACCTGAACTTTTTAGGACTTGGAGTTAACAAAGATGCATTGACGGCTGGAACGGCCAACTCTGGTCCTTCCAATATAATCTTCACCAACAATTCAAACTCCCGGATAAGACAGGTTGCAGATTCTACTAACGCAATCTCATGTTCACCTCTTCCTCTAAAGATTGCACCTGGATGCTGGTTGATCATGTAAGCACAAAGAAAAATTCTAGCCGGATATCTTGCAACCTTTTTGAGTTTTTGACTTCCTAACTTCCTGGAATTGGGTGACTTCTGCTCGTTTTTAGTCACGGAACTAGGTGAGTTTCCTCTCCGAGCTGGTGGAAAGATATGCTTGAGAAGATGATTAATATTCTTCATAGTGGATCCCTGAGATAGAGTGAGTCGCATCTCCAAACGATCAAGCAATTCTTTAACGGTTCGAATTACAACAACTGAGTTCATTTGAATGGCAAGCTGCTCAAAAGGTACTGACTCAATCGACTTTTCATCAATCCCAAGCTCACGATAGGCTCTAGCCAAGGCAAAAGTAGATTTCTTCTCCTTTGCAAATCTCCTCCAGCATCTGAGATTATTAATAACAATAATCAGACCATCAAACTACGACAGTGAGACATCCTACAAGCTTTTAAAGGACAACACCTACCTTTCTAACATCCTCACAAGATGTTCTTGCTTCTTTCTCAATATTTCTGATCTTTGATGTGCATTGTCAATACCTCTCCTTCGCCTCATATACTGTGCTTTCAGCCTCTTAGCCTAACAAATGCCAAACCAATAGTGATAAATCATGTCCAATTAGACAAACAATGATAAAAAAAAAAAAAGTTAAAAACTTTAACCATACCCTTTGAAGCCGTTCTTCTAAACGATCCTTCATTCTCCGTCTTTCATCTTCCTTTTGACTCTGCACAGAACTAGCAGCTCCAAAAACCCTTGTCAACCTCATATTCGCTCTTCTCCTCTCCGCTTCAAGAATCCCCATACGTTTACTCTCAGCAGCTGCTCGTTTCTGATAAATCGCTGCACGCACACTCTCCTTATACCTATTCTCCTGAATAGCTCTCTGCATCAAACTCTGTGCAGCACGTTGTCTCTTCGCCGCTCTTCGTTGCGCCATAGCTTTAAACAAAAGCATCCTATTCTTCTCAGCTTTCAAAACCCTTTCTTCAACTTTTGTCTCTAACTCATCACGCTCTTTCTCAACTCTTAACTCAAGTCCATTCTTTGCAGCTTGTCTTGCTTCATCTAACTTCGCTAAACGAGCTAACTCCTTCTCCAAAATACTCAACCTACATCATTACCACATTCATTTCTCTGTTCTCTTGTCTAAATTATAAAAAGTTACAACACAAAATAGTGGATTTTAAGATATTTATAGTGATTTTAAGGTGAATTAGTGAGATTTTTTAGTTAAAACTCATCATGCTCCTTCTCAACTCTTAACTCAACTCCATTCTTTGCAGTTTGTCTTGCTTCATCTAACTTCCCTAAACGAGCTAACTCTTTCTCCAAAATACTCAGCCTAAATCATTACCACATTCATTTCTCTGTTCCCTTGTCTAAATTATAAAAAGTTAGACCCAAAATAGTGAATTTTAGGATGTCTGTAGTGATTTTAACATGATTTGTTGAGATTTCTTAGTTAAAAATAAAATTCCAAATTCCATGATTTGAGATGAAATTCTAGAGTACTTTAAAATGATCACTACAATTTTCCTAATTACTCAAAATCTCTCAAAAAACTCATTAAAAATCAAATCGCCTCAATTTCTCTTAAATACCATATTCAATACACTACTAAAGTTTCTCTCTTTTTTACCTCTTTTGTTCAGCAGCATTAAGCTTTGATTCAAGTCTCTGACTAAGCTCCTCTATAGTAACCGATCTCGGACTTCTCATCTTAGGTCGTGCCTTGGTAGATAATGATTCATAGTATTGCTGTAACAAAAAAGTAAAAAAACAAACAAAAGTTAGGGACTTTTATGTAAATTTCGGTTATGTTCATTATTATGAATTTGCTACCTGACGACGGAGATCAGCTTCTCTGAGTTTGGAATCGATCTCTTCAGCAGAGACGGGGCTTTTGGGTTCGAGAAGACGACGACGGAGTCTACGTGGAAGAGTCTTTGGAGACGATGACGTCACGGTGTCGTCTTCGTTCGTTGGGAAACTTAAGGAGATTCCTCCTAATCTTTCTGGTTCCGTCATTGAGAGATTTCGGTATTGCAGATCGCAAATCTTGTTTATGTGAATTTTGGACAAGGAGAGGAACACGATGAAGGGGAAGATGGTTTGTTCAGTGTGGACGACGCGTTTAGGTTGTGTTTTGTTTTTTCGAATTGTGTTTGGTTTTTTTATTTTTGAAGAAGAAGAAGAAAGATGATTTACGCGATTTTTAGCTAATAGGACCCGTAATTTTCTGGAAGTTTCCGAAATTATCCTTTCTTTTTGAACCAGATTTTTTCTCTCGTTTATGGCTCTCTGTAGGGCCAACGGAATTGACGTTGTTGTTAGCGTTTATGGGCTTTGAATTGGGTTAACAGATCGAAATGTGTATATAAATATCCACTTTAAAAGAAAATTTCCTTGTCAAACCATGAAAAGATCACCTTGATTGACAAAGTGACTGGTCTAGAAGCTCAACATGACAAGAAGCTTAAAGAAGCCCTAAACTAACGAGGAGATCTTGCTAGGTCAATGCAAGTAGCTGTTAGAGAGCTGTAAATGAAGAGGAACGTGAAGGACTTCAATAACCAAGCTTAGAGAGAGACTAGATAGAAGAGTACCTAACCAAGATTGCCGCAATGAAAAGACCGGATCAAGACTAGAACAAGCAAGCACCATTTCAAACCATTTCGCGTCAGAACAAGATAGTTTTTTACTTATTATGTATGTCTAGGTAAGACGGGATATCCCAGTGGTACTTAAGGACTTCAAAGACTTCAGAAGACCCATGTTTAAATCAGAATAAAAACATGGTGGAATTGCTTTATTTGGACATTTATTTTGTCTTAAATTAGATTAGACATTTGACAAAAGTGATAATTAAATGTAATGAAACTACAATTCATTCTCTTACGAGCAAACAAAAAAATAGAAGCGGAAATGACATATATAATCCATGGAAGTCTGCACAAGAGATCATCCAGGTTGGTTACAAATAAAATCAACTTTACTGACCTATCTAAAATCTCACATTAAAAATAAATATAAGTAATTACAAAATAAGAAAGATTGTAGAAAAGTTCTCAAATAAGAAATTTTCAAAACTTATGAAAACCTTGACTTACAGATATCAATTAGGTAAATATTTAATAATTTAAAATAAAATAAAATAAAATCATATAACGAAAATATTAATATTTCTATATTTTTAAAAAAACTTCACATGGATTCTAACTGGTGGAGCTGCTCGTAGAGACTTCAAAGACTTCAAAATATCCATGATTAAGTCAGAATAAAAACATTGATATGTTTAAGTAGTTTCATTGTGTAGTTTTAGTATTTTTTCAATGAATAAATTGTCGTTTATGTTTTGTGCTTTTATTCTTGTTTTGTAATGTTATTTAAGTCTTTTTTGTGTTTGGAGTCGACCCTAGTAGATATAGGGCTGAAAGATCATTCAATAAAGTGTCACATCAGCCTTGTAGCGAACAACTTTTTTCCCATTATCAATAAAAACCACCAATTTTCTGTAGAAAAGTTTTGTGATCTTGCTCATTGCTTGTGGGTTCTCACTTTGAGTAGATAATTCCTTTGCTGTATGAAAGAATCCCTCATAGTCTTTGTGGTGCCTTTGATCCAGTTTCATTATCATTCATTGATCTAACAAGAGAGCAAAGGCCAACTTGTTTGATCCCATTCAGCTCTTATAAGACTCTTTTGAGTCTTATATCAGTTGTAAATCCATTTGTCGAATGGAAAACTGCTTCCTAGAGTCGTTATTTAAAAAGGTATTCATCATAAATCACATATATATTATGACTAAAAATAAATATCAAAATTTATTATTATTTTTTTTATAAAAAAAATTACTTGTAAAAAATTAGTTTTTACAAAGAAGATCAAACTTATATATATATATATATATATATATAATTTAATATCTAAAATTTAAAATAATTTCAAATATCTCTTGAACTTACCAATTAAATGTATACAAATTCGTAATAAAACATCAAATTACATATTATTGGAATAGTTTGGAACAGACAAATCTGCATCTAACACATATATAGTAGAGGTGTTAGCGACCATGATTGGTGTGGCAGAGTTAGGTTTGTTGTATGCATCCCCGGTCCAACAGTTTTAATAGACCTAAGCCAAAAATCTTTTTTGGCCCTTTTAGAATAGTAAAAAATCAAAAACAATTATGATTATACGCCATTTACAACAACTTTAAAAAATAAAAATCAATAAAGAAAAAAAACAATAGTAAATCTGGGCCACCTTTTTTTTTTTTTTTGACAACAATCTCTCAATCAAAATCTAAGAAAATTCGTCAATCCAAGCTGGTGAAGTTGAATCAACATAGGTCATCGCTGTAGGGTGGACTCGAGCACTCCGTGCCAATTTATCCGCCTTTTGATTTTGTGCGCGTGGGATTAGTTTCAACTTGAAAGACTCGTAACAACCTTTCCAAAACTCGAAAGCTTCTAAATATTGTGAAAAGGCAGGCCATTCTTTAGGTTTTGAAATCATCTTTACCACCTCAGAGCAGTCT
>OVBI01001433.1:0-34561 GCA_900406495.1 Sisymbrium altissimum | reverse complement strand
ACCCAAATAGTTATCCGGTTTGGCTTCCGGTCCGGTTTTAAAAACATTGCTTATAAGTTAATCAGCCAATGAAATAGTATTGAGTTTGAAAATGTATAGCAAAATTAACCAGCTAACGTAATTCCGCTCTTTTTCTCAAAAATAAAAGTTTTGAATCTCCTACTTTGTATTACTCTTCCAATTCCAATTCCAAGTGATGATTCCTCCTAAAATATCCATTTATGATAATATATGAACACACGTCCTTTCTTAAATCTTTTTAAAAATCAACAATCTATTATTACTGAAGACTATTGCGACTTTACATGAATATTAAAGATAGATCGCCACGTCTGTGTGCCCACGTGTGACGTGGCTATGAGTATATAAAATGGGCTCATCTTTTGACTTTCAATGGTAGTTTTCGTTGACTTACAAGTCATTTAAACGAAATCGATCACTTCAAAACCAATTAAAGGGATTAGAGAATTTAATATTGAATGCACCAATTCATCTCTATTGTCAACTAGAGTAATAAAGGAATTCTCCTAGTTGTTCAGAAAAATTGACAAATGTGAACATATTCTACGAGTACTATAGTGCTAATTAAGAAGTAGGTTCTAATTAATTACATAATAATTAATGCGCGGATATATTGGCCGGACCCAAATTACGGCTTCTCAACCAGAAATGTCGCCGGCAAATGTTTAACACGTGGCACGTTTACACGTAAATTTGAAGCAATTTTTTTGACAATATTGTTTTTCTTTTAATATATCGGTAGAATGTGAAAATAAATTATACAAAAGCCACACTGCATTATCCGGTTTCACGTACGGACTGAGTGAATTCTTTCTCTCTAAAAAGTAAAAACTATACCAAAATATAAAATTCTGATAAAAAAATACATTTGACGGACAATCACTCGTAAATAATGACCCAAAAAATCATATTTATTACACTTAGATTTAAAAAGAGCCAAACCAGACTATCGTTCATCGGGTTCGCGGTCCTGAAACGATAGCCGGAAAACCCAATTAGAGACTTTCATCTTCCTTAAACTCTTTAGTCTTTGATGTTCACTTTGACTTCTTGTAGTAGACGACGGTCCATCAACGAACATCTTCAATCTATTCAACGCAACCTTTAGCGTTTCCTCGCTCATATTCGCGAAACAAACCCTAAACCAACCCGGTTCGTTGCAATGGCACGAAGAACCGGGAGAGATATTGAGCTTAACCTCGTAAACGATTTTTTTCCATAGCTCAATCTCGGCTTCAAACGTGTTAGATCTCAGTAGGTGTCTCATGTCGACCCAACAGAAGAGTCCGGCGTTGCTGTTGAGACACTCGATGCCTGCAGCCTCTAGACCCGACACGAGCTTACTGTGCCGGTTTTTGAGTCGGATTTGGTTCTCTTTGAGGTACTTCTTGGTGAAGTTTTTGTCGGATAACAATGCTGATAAGAGGTATTGCGTTTGAGAAGAGATTAGACCGAAACTGGACATTTTTGTCGCTGCAGCGACAACAATATCATCGCTGGAGTGAATAACTCCAACGCGAAAACCAGGTAGGCCTAGATCTTTGGACAAACTGTAAACAATGTGGACACGTTTAGAAACATCGGTATTTCCGAGCTTTTTTTCTTTGAGGACTTCCATTACGCTGATGAATCCAGGAGAAGTGAAAACGGTACCCGAGTAGATCTCGTCGCTTATCAAATGTATATTCTTACGTGACACGAAGTCTAATAGATGGTTTATTTCGGTTCGTGTTGTCGTAGTACCCAACGGGTTAGATGGGTTGGTTATAAGGACTCCTTTCACTTTTAGGTTAAGCTTTTGAGCTTGACCGTAGGCTTCTTCGAGTGCGGATTTCGTGATGCGGAATCCGTTTGCACTCGTGCACTGGATCGGTACGATCTCAACTCCGGTCCGCCATTTCAAATCCCTATCAAATCTGCAAATGATATAGAAAAGTGTTCTAGTTAGCGTAAGTTTTCGTGTTACTTGTGAATGAAGCAATGGTTTGACAAAAAAAGTTAACGAACCCTGGATAATATGGAGTAGGGAGCAAGAAAGCGTCTCCAGGATCAGCGAGACAGAACATAAGAGTTTCGTTAGCCGAAGTAGCACCCGCGGTGAGGACGAGATTTTTCGGATCAAAAGAAACTCGGTTTCCTCTATTTTCCGACATGAAATCCGCCATAGCCTGAAAATAGTAATGACAAAAACCAATCAGATTTACTAAACTGTGGTAATTTTTATCAGATCATTTTAAAATACTTCGTATCCATCTATATAATCTTACATTCTTGAAGGAAGGAAGGCCATGATAGTCTTGAAAAAGCGCTAGTTCCCGGAAAATAGATTGGCCTTCTCTTTCGAAGTTTGCCGCTTCCGGGTTCTTGGCAAGCCATGATTCAATAAGATCGAAAGATAACTGCACGAGAGTAAGCAAGATCGTAAGATTTATATATATATAACTTTCTATACAAAGTACTTTCTAAAAAACTACGAGTTTCTTCTATACATTGTAGAATCTATTTACAATACGTTGCGTTTTGATGATTAGCGTAATTACCTGATTTTCTGCGAGACCCATTTGGATAATTCCATCAGGGTTCTTGATGTCATCGTAAGGGTTCTTCTCGTATTCTTCCCAACCCAAAAAGTACGAAGAATCTTGACCATGAGTGTTGCAAGTAGCATTTCTTGACAATAGACCCATTTTTAGCGAGAGAGTAGGAGAATATAATGGAGAGAGAAAGTAGATTTGGAAATGAAGATTTGAGAGAGAATAAAAAAGTTGGTGTTTTGATTGGATTGTGAGTGATGTTGTAGGTAAGCTACGATCGAGAGGTCACTTGGCATGTGTGGATGTTTATATATAGTTTTCATGCTAGGCCACGACAGAAATTTGACCAGTCAGATATTCAATTTTTAAAAGAATTCTTTTGTATAAATTAATTAAGAGAATTAAAATAATATTAATCAATTCACGCGTTTCCATCCACCGTCCCTGATCACTCAAACAAGCTCAGCTAAAAGAGTTATTATTACGCTTACCACAACGGTTTATGCCTCTCTTCTAAAGGCGTTTTCTTTTGTGTGAGTTTAAAGTTATCTTCCTTATTATTATTACTGCCAGATTAAAATTCGGTTGATTAATGAAAGAATATTTATGTAGAATTGAAGAGAGAAACAGTAATGTGATGTCCATACCGACAGGAAATCAACTTGTAAAATGGGATATTATGCGACCTACAGAGAAAGAAAACGTTTATTGGCAGCAGGTAAAAATAATAAAGTAAATTAAAAATGGGAATATGAATTGGTCAAATAAAAGAGGGGGAATATGTGGAATTAAGAAAACCCTTTAATAAATAAATAAATAAAGAGAATATGTGAAATTGTCATTGTTACATTTAGGAACTCTTGACCGTGTTAATGTAATGTTGGTCCACGCTGCTCCATAATCCATACATGTTGTGAACTGTGTCGGCTGTACTTTTCTTTTCACGCTGAACTAATGGTCTACTTATCTATTTTTATTTAACATAAAAGTATATTTATTTTTGTAAAATTAAATTACATCTTTCAAATATTATCTATAAATTTTCACAATACTATAAATGAAAGACTAAAAAAATATTGAAATGATAATGCGCATAAAAATAAAGTTAAGTTTTCAATGTAACCAGTGTTACTTAAAAATAAAGAATATAACATATTTATTTGTTATTTGGCAAAGATAACATATATATTAAAAATTCAGAAATGGTTTTATTTTTCTTTTTCAGAAATAAAAAATAAATAATCACTTACATTACTAAAATACACATTTATATAATTTATTCCCAAAACTTAGAATATATCCCGAAATATTATAAAGACTACACTATATCGTTCTTTAATTTCTAAGCAAGTACTAACTTTGAATACTTTAGTGGAATTTTGAATATATTTTTTAGTATATACCAAAATTGTGGATATTTTACCCAATGGAGAAGAGACTTTCAACGAATGCGATTATGTTTATTGCATTACATAACATAGTCTTACTTATGCATCTGCAAACATAACTTTATACTCAAACTTGATAAGACCGAAATACAATAATCATTAGTCTCGCTAACCAAATCAAAATCTGCTTGATGACGTGTACAAACGAAATTAAAACATTTTAAAACTAATGGGAACAAGAAGAATGAAATCTTTGAACGAATGAATGATATAGTTAGTTCTCTCGCCGGAAACGTGTCGGAACATACCAAGTCCAATTCGCGTTTTTTTTGCATAATGACCACTTTCTTAAACGTATAAATTCTATTGATAATAAATGCATAAGTACCTATTTTAGGCAAAAAGATGTAGTTGGATATCGAACCAGTAATTAATTAGCTTTTTTGAGGTGTGAATATTTGTCATTTTGATTTCATATCTCATTCTCATTTTGTATTTCCCGAAATTGAAAAATTTATCCTTCTTGTGATGCCGAATCACATTAACTAACAACGTGTTTTTCAGTTTAAACTTTAAACACATGTCGGCTCAACGATTGCTTTTGCTTCTTCTTTTTACAATTTTTCTTTGTTACTTTGGTTTTACTTTATAATTTTGTTAATGTATGTGTATATTCTTCCAGCTGGTAAAATGAGAAAAAACAGTAGTGAAAATAAAATGAAAATGGGACAACAATTATTATTGTTCAACAACTTAGTATACCAGTGCAGTAAACGCGCCCTTAGTTTATAGCTCCCTGATTAATCACTGTCCCATTGTAAGCATATCATTGTGATAACCACAGCTTAATTATGAGCCGATTTAATATATTAAGCACTTTTAATTTTAAGTTTTCAAATGATTACTTTTTTCGTTCCATATTTTATAAAAATAATTTTAAAACAATAGTATAAATTAAGTGTTCATAAACTTCTAAAAATTCTTTCGTACAAAACTTAGGGTGTTTCTTAGATTTTTATTTTATAAGTCGTACTTAAAAAAAACTGAAAATAAATCTTATTTACTATAATATGTTCTGTTTGATCAAATTTTTTTATTATACCTCTTCATCTCCATTTTTTTTCATAATTAACTTTCTTTATTTTCTCATAGATATATTGATTATTTTTTGTATAACATTTCTATGTTTTTTGTTGTTACCTACGTACAACTCATTCATCAGAGTTTATCATTTTAATCCAATATCTCACACGTTAACGGTGTTAGTAAAAATACTCGCTTCAGCGTGAGTAATGAATGTTACATGTAAAACATGAAAATAGTTTGCTTTTTCTTTTGGAAAACAAAAATATCAAAGTTAGGCGACATGTAACATGATGGGATCGCCTTTTTAAGATCTCCTATTGGGTTTTGGTTTCTTTTTCTTAGCGAATATATTTAATATTTACAAAAAGATATTACTATTTTCATTTCATAGATTAAAAACCCACACGGACATAAAAGTTAAAATAAAAAATATAGTACATAAGAACGAAAATAAAGTGTGAGCCTAGGGCGGATTACGATAAGTTTCTAACATTTCGAAAGTTTAGTATCAAGGCTCGTAAATTTGTTAAACGCATTTGTATAATTTACGGTCGAAAATAGCACCATAACCGGCCATTTGTTACGCTGCGGTTTGAATTACTGATACAGAAAATAGTCTGATAGTAACTCTAATGTTCTTGAATCTTGACCCGTATAATATTTTCATGTTTATATGTGTTTCAAAAAAAAAAAGATACAGTGTGAAAACAAATATTTATAAATTATATGTGATCTCTTCATATATGATTCTAAACCAAAATGATAACAAGAGGTCGATAATATATTTGATTGTTTGAGTCTTCTATGTTTATATTTTTACATTTTTCTAATATTCGGGTTTTCATTCGCATCTTCAGACGTTGCTTCATTTTCTCACTTTTTAACATTCAGAGTTTGTAAATTGTGGAAGAAGTATTTCGCGACATGCTTTTGACTTTTTTGACAATGTTCTTGTACGATTTGCCCTTTGGAGTGACTGGAATTTCCAAATATATGTATGTTTAGTTTGATAAGTCATTGATTATAGGTCGATTTAGTCAAACTATGGTCCGAATCAAAACATTTAATGGCTTGCCATAAAAAAAAATTGAAATATTATTGTAAACTTGATTTTCTTCGGCTGGAGGTACACATATATCATTTGTCAAACCACATTAATGTAATATGGATAATGTAATATGGATATTTCTCGTTTCTTCACGCTTCACTATATTTCAAATATCGATCGACTTCAAAGTTAGTACTTCTTACCTCAAACGAAGTTATAGTCTGGTTAAATATATATTTTACGATTATAGGAGACTAAAAGCTATAAAACAAGGAACAATGAGGGGATTATAATAGGGTCCTTATATGATCTTGAGATGCAACAAAAATGGGTCCATATGTATATCTTTGTCAAAAAATATGTATATCTTCCGACAAGGCCTTGCTTTGATCTGATTCTTTGATGCGCTTTGTGACCTTTAAGTCGAACAACATCAAGTGAAGACAAGATGCTGTATAATTCCAAAAGGAGTGCAAATCCCAAAGCATAAAACTAATTAATTGATCTTTAACAATATGTTTCTTTGGTACGTATTATAAATTCAAAAGTTGACAATGAGGTAAATAATAAATAAGCATGGGAGACATGATGTTCAACAAATTACAGATTGGGTTAGATTATGTACAATGCTTTGAGGGGAGGGTAAAACAAACAAGCAATATACAAATGAACTCGGTCTAGGTTTGGCTCTGGGTCTAAACATTTTAAAGCATTGGTATAACGGTAAGTTCTAGATTTATGGAGATTGATTTTACTTTTGTGCATGATGATACATGGCATACTATTGAAAATAGGGTTAGGTGTTTATTTTAGTGATTTGTTGTAAAACTTGTTTTTAATAAAAATGCACTCGTTTCGGAAAATATTCTAGTGTACATGGCGAATGATCCAAATTTTAGGAAATAAATGATTAGGGATGTAAGAGAAGAATAAGCACGTGAATGCCCAAATGCATATATGTCCCACAATGACAATGTCATATATTATCAATGTATGCAAAATATTTTTATATAAAATCAATAGTCACGATGTGAATTTCTATTGATTGGGTTTTATGGTATGCCAATGTATAAATAGTTATTTTTGTTATTGTATAATAATCAATTTAGGTCCTATTCAAATGGAGTGACAACTAACGTGACGTTCACGTTGCTCCGATCCTCAAGAATTTCCTAGGAGAGACACTATATGGACCAATTTGCTTCACCTCCTCCATAACGTAGGACCCTTCTTCAACCCCTCCATCTTCAATTTTACATTACTTCATTTGTCTCTTCTTCCCTTCTAAATAAAAACAAAAACAGCTCGATATTTGTTATTTTGACAAAAATTTCAAATGTTATCCAATTTTATATGTCGTACTTTTGACTCGGAAGACATTAGTGTTTGGTAAGCGACCAAAAAAAAAAAAAACGACAACATTATTCTCGCTACCGTTGAATGAAAATTGATCCTTGTTTTGGTTGAAGCCAAAAATTGATTTTTATTAGACGCAGTTTACTTTTGTCTGCTGTAAACATGAAAGTTACAAATCCTAGGGACTAAACCTAAAAGTTTTGGTTTAGCATATATCATTAAACAAAAAAAGCCTAGTCCCAAAAACAAAGAATATTGAAGTGCTCTGACTACAACCGTATTCATGCTCACTCTCATTTTGGAAGAGTCTTTTTATATCTCGTGGCAAACGCACTATTCCAAAAGAAAAAAAAAAACCAACTTCAAAATTTTTGCTACTAATTCTACAAACCACCACGTTGTTTCTTTTCCATATATATGTTGACATCACTTATACTTTTCACTAAAACATATATTTTCATGATATATAGTTAAATCAATTATTTTTAATCTCTTCAAATGCATGCACCACCATCTTCTAAAAACACTGAAGTACTACAAATATATTAGATATAAATATGCAAACCAGTATTTGTTGCATATTACTTTGTAAATATAAGCTTTACTTATGGTGGTTAATCAAGTAATTAGGTCTACGAAATTCACTATGTTGAATGATTATATGGATTAATTAGTTAAAAAATAAAAAAGAATGGGCATAATGGATTAGTTTTTGTTAGAAAACTGTGACAAGTTGGAGTTGAGTTAATTAATGTCCGTACAAGTTGGAATCAATGGACACACATAACACTACACGGAAAGATTCCAATAACTAAACGCGATTTCTTGGAAGCTAACATATTTGTGTAGTGTTTAGGCTTTGATGTGTCCATTGTGTGTGTCGTTAACAAGTTGCAGACTTGGTCGATATGTACCTACATTGTCCAAGTCAACGAAAATTACACATATTCTGTCAACTAAATCCTCGTTATCCAAAGATTCTAAGACAAATTACACATATTATGTTTTAAACTGTTAAAATATAACCAAATATTCATAATTGTAATGGAATAACTAACTCTTATTACAACATTGTTCAGTACCGTTGGCTCTAAGAGCAATTAATGGCATCGTCTTTCATGACTAAAAAAATTCTTATCGCCCATTCACCCAAAAATAATATTATATATCTTAGCGCATCGTTAGTCAAAATTTATATATAGGATTTAGTATTTTTTCATGGATTTATATTCTGTACGATGATATATATACATATACATTTTAATTTTTGAAAATGGAAACTTTGTCGTGAAGGATATATATATCAAGTTGGGACAGACAAGTATTTAATTGACTGAACAATAAATTTGAAAACGTCAACAACGATATTAATGGTTTACAGCAATGTTTGAGGAAATATTTAGTTAGAAAAAGAGAGTTTAATTTATGGGAGACGTTATTCACGGTACGTAGGAGCGTGCGTATTGTGTATGGGGGGGGGGGGGGGGNNNGTGGGGGGGGGGGGGGTGTGATAAGTCATCGATGTAGTATACTATTATTTTTAAATCTAGTATTCTTTTCATTTCAAATTAGTTTTCGTTAAAGTTTTTTTTTCCCCTTTTAAAAAAATTAAAAATATAAATTAACTATAGGATATCTAAAACTTTCAAGGCAAATGGAATTATTTTTTTTTAATGAATGTTAAGTTGTATTCAATCAAAAGACTTTACTTACATCAAGTGCTACTCTAAATTATTATTTTTTTCTTCTTAAAGAATGAAGCAATACTGAAAGAAAGAATGAAGAACAAAAAAATGTTTTTGAGACGTCATTTTTATTTTGTGTTAAAATAATGTGAAAGCGAGACTTATAGTGAATTGAAATTAATAGTTACAGTTTGTTTTCATATATATTACATATTTAACTCAATAAATAATAAACACTGTTTTCTTTGTTAAAATACACAGTATTTTCTCTGTTTTCACTTGTAATTATTTTAAAACATTAAAGTTAATCTTTATAAACGTTAACCCAAAGATAACAACAATCTAACTCCGCCCATAGGAAGCTTGAAATATGATGATGCCATCCATGGTGGTAATAAAGAGACTCAACATCACAATGATGAATGGTAGGTTTAATGGGCTATTAATGGGCTCCACTCCTTAATGTATATAGCTCCAATCTATTTTTGACCCCTTTCAATTGTTTTCGTATCATTCGTCGCCCATCCCCTCTTGTTTCTATGTTGAAGATGATTTGACAAGTTTTTGGTAAAGAGTTTTGACTAGTTTTTTGAAATAAAAGATAGATCAAATGTTCAAACCGGATATTATAAATCATTCAAAGTCACTGCAGAATTCACATAACGACTGCAAGTTTGTTTAAACTTCGACCTAGTGCTTCCGATTATTAAAAACTGAAAGCCAACATAAACATAATGCATTATATAAAAGAGACTAATTAGTAATTACATGCCAATCGAAACCCATATTACAAGTGAGTAATACTGCATGCATTATAGCCCATCAAGTGTAAGTTTTCAGCTTGTAGGCCCAAAGTCGTGTGTAAATAGAAAAAATAGTACCTGCGCATGCTCTCTAGATAAATAATAGATTTCTGTTTTAAACTTTTGCTTTTGTTTTAGATAATCAACGAAAGCTCATCAAACACTTGAAAGCTAACTTTTGTTTTAGAAGTTAAAAAAAAAGCATGCGAAAGGAAAAAAAATATATAAACAGAGACATTTAAAACCAAATTTCGTAGTGTTATGTTTCTAACAATTAAGTATTAACAGAGGGGAGATACACTTTTACTTGATAATTATTTTTCCTTTCCATGAACGTGACACATTTCAAACCAAACTCCGTAAAAACCAAATCAAACCACCCGGTTCAATCGAATCATAATCGCGACGTAGCTATTCTTAAACCTGAAAAATCTTCAAACCAACGTTTCTGATTTCATCATTGAGGAGAAGGAGAAGAAGGAGCAGGAGGAGCTCTGTAAATGGCAGGAATCGTTCGAGGGAAGAACATTTGCCTCACACCTTCTGCTTTTATAATGGGAAATATAATCCCCGAAGCACTCTGTTCCAAAACAGAGAAAACGATTTTTAACCTTTACACTAATCAAAACTAATATAAGTTAATAACCAAAAGAAAACGAAGACGTACCGAGATTAGTCTAGCTCCAAGCCATAACCGTTTAACGGAAGGAAGAGGAACGAGCAAACGACCAACTCCAAATATCGCCACCGCGAAGAAATGAAGAACAAGACTCATAGGTCGCGGGTTCAAACCCGAGAGCAAAGCCACAGGTCCTGACGAGCAAACGCCTCCAAGGCTAAGGTAATCAAAGCAAGCTCGACGCATTTCGCTTCTAGCATCGTCAGGAGATGCCAAAAACACTTTATAAAGAGCACCCGCGAGGGTATTAATAGTCGACGCAACCGGTTTCCTCAACGTGTAGAACGATTCAATGTACTTTGATAACGACTCTTTGTCGGTTAAGTCGACGAGCGGGTTCAACAGATCACGGAGGATAACGATATCGGATAACGCAACGGTCATACCACCTCCGGTTAGAGGATGACGCATGTTGAAGGCGTCTCCTAGGAGTAGAGCTCCAGGTGTAGGAATAGGATCAGCAGGCATGCTTCGGTTCGGCATTGTTCTTATGTTACCTTTCTCAACTGCGGAAACGAACGCCTCGCGTATTTCGATCGGTACTTGCGGTGCAACAGTTGTTTTCAGATGCTTAGCCATTTCTCCGCTTGCGACTGAAGGAAGTTTGGAACCAGGTACATCAACCAAGCAACGGACTTCAGAGCTGCTTATTGGATAGAATAAAATAGGTGAAGGGTCGCCGAGAACAACATGGCCATGATTCGGAAAAGGAAGGTCACAATTCTCCAACACGAGACCAACGAAATTTGATGGTACCTCCACCTGATTAGAGACATATCGGTCAAGTTATAAGAGCCACAGAAACAGTGATGTCTTATCATTTTTACATAACAAGGATGGTATACAAACAGACCTTAGGTTTGCAGAGAGAGCGACGCAAGTTGGAGAAACAACCATCACATACAATGGTGAGAGGAGCAAATGATTTAAGCTCTTGTCCATCTTTTGTTTTGTATTGAACGCCTTTGATTACTCCCTTTTCTTCTACCAACGATGTCACTGTTCCTTGCTCCATTCGAACACTGAATCGAAAAACTCAAAATCAGATTCTACAGTAGCAAAAAGATGTGTACTTCAGAACAAAAATGCAGAAACTTTTACTTGGGAAGTGTAGAAGCTTTCTCTCGCATCCTCTGCACAAATCTACCATTGTGAAAGCTACGACCGGCTACATCAGAATCAAACTGATCCAAAGGGTAAGAGAGTTTGGTGTGTTTCCCATCTTTGAAGAGAGCATAACCAAGAACTCTCTGCGCATCTATCTCCTTCACACAATCTACAACCAAGTAGTAACAAATCAATACACACACCAAGTCATCATTGTAATAATCTAAACAAAAGAGATGATCTTTATTGGTTGGTTTTGGTTTACCTTCAAGGCCGAGTTCGATAAGCTTCAAGTATCCACCTGGCTGAAGCAATTCACCAACGATCCGGTCAGGTTCGGTTAAGTCTCTTTCTATAACGTGAACTCTTCTTCCTTCCTAACAACAGCCAAAAAAAAAAGAGCTTAACTTCGATTCCGTGACGCCAACAAGAAACCACAAAATCAGCAACAAGCAAAAAAAACCATTTCCCCGTGAATTAAGAATCACGAGGATTTTTCATATGTATGATAAAAAATTTGCAACTTTATCCTCGAAAACAATCACATCCTTGAGATGATTATTACACACAAAGAAATAAACCTAATAGCTTGTGCTGCAAGAATTGGATGAAGCTAAGACAATGAATGATATAAAAAAAGATTCCAAAGTGATATTAAATGGAAAATCAAGAAAATTACCTTGCCGAGGGTATGAGCGAGGGCAGCACCGGCGACACCAGCACCAACGATGATAATATCAATACCATTTCCAGATTTCTCCGTTAACGTTCCGTTGATAATATTGCTCCCAATCTTCTTCCTCCGATTCGAACTCTCCCTGCTCCGGCGACGCAAGATGTAAATAAGCAGAAACGCGAATAGAGAAGCCAAGAACGTTGTCAGGATTAAGTGATCGACGACAATCGTCGGCGCCGCCATGTTTTTTTTTTCTCTCCGCCGCTCGCAAGCGGCCAAATCAATGCCGGTGATTCGAGGAGGGTTTTTTTTTTTAACGAAACGACTTGTAGATTTGGTTGTGTAAGGAAAGGAAAAACGATTTTTGATGATATTATTATTTCAAGAAAGAGAGATTGTGGTTGTGAAACCAACTCGTGGCTTTTTCTCTGTTCTGTCCAAATCTCATAATCTTTGCGATGACGGAATTAATTATAATAATATAGGTAAAGCAGCAATAAATACCTGAAGAGATACATTCACACATTATATATTTTGTAAAGTCGGTGTAACATGTAGTAACCGAATATTTTAATAATAATATAACGTCTAAACCTAAACACATGAGTTAAAGACATATCTCAAGTGTTTCGAGTTTCGACTTAACGGTAACTTTGGGATGATGTCATTGTAATGAAATGCAAATTATCATTATTCTAATAGTGATGGTTTAATTTGTTGTTTACACCAATGTAGCTAAATCTATAGATGACAATGACCCACATGTGACAAGGAAATTATAACCAGAAGAAGAGACGTGGAAGAATATTGCCTTCATATCTCTCCTATAGGCTATAACAAACAAAAGTTATCTTTCAACGCTATTATAGTGCAATTAATTTCGATTGGGACAAAATATCTAAGCCCAATATATATGACTCCGTGTGGACTCAAATGTTTCAAACCCTACTAATTTTCTTACCAATCAAACACCACAAATTAAGCAAAAATAGAATCCTACTAGATTATTCCACACAATTCAGCAAAAGCAACAACCTTTAACGTAATAATCAAATTGGTTAATGAAATTCAAATCTAAACGAGTCGAATCATATACTGAAAGGGACAAAACTGGTGAAAGTTACTTCAAAATTTTAAATCAAACTTGGGCCATGGGCTAATAGAATTCGTTAGCCCACGGGTTTAAAACCAACTCTTCCACACCACACGTTTGAAAGACATAATCAATATACTTAACACGTGTTTTCTAATTAGATAAAGTGGGCCAGATTTGTAATTATACTCGTCTACGGCCCAATCAACAACTTATGCGTTCGAGTTTGGGCCAAACTCATCCACACGTGTGGAAAACTGAGGAAAAACATGTGCAAAGGACATTACGCATGTACAAAAAAATCAATGGTTTTCAACTTTCAAGTTCAACATTGAACCACTCATTCATTTATCGCACGTATGGGGTTACAGTAATTTTGCGTCAGGCATCATTATTTCATAGTAAGTGGCTCTTAAAAGTTTTCCACGCAATAAATTCACTCCAAATTTTAAATTAAAATTAATATTTTTATTTATTTATTTAAAAGCTCCCAAAATATCATGGAGGAGGGAATATTTTAAAATTTTGGTGAAACTTTAGGGAAAAGCTGATACGGTGGGGTGTGAAAAAGAGACAAAAGGAGGGAATTTAGAAATGAGGTGGTGAGGTATGTTGGATTGTTGTGGAACGATATGGTCAATAAAGTAAATCGCATTATTGGAGAGACATTACATATTTTACTCACTTTCATCTTATTATTTCTGTGTACTAAAAAGAACTATGTATCAAAAAGAAAATAAAGTGACATGAAACCTAATTATTAGATATGGGTCATTTCATCTCCATGCACATTCTCTTTTCACATTTTGTTACCATATCTTTATAAGAAATTAACATCCTAATCAATTGCCAAAACCATCGATGCCATCATAACAATTACTAAATGTTCACGTTTTCGTACATAACAACATAAGTTCGTCGAGTTTCTAAAATTCATGCTAGTAACAATAACCAATTCGTGTTGTTTGTGTTGTTCCAACTCATTTTCATGATCACCAAATCTCTTTACTTTAGTCACATGACTACTATATTTTAATTATCAATATAAATTACGTACTCATATGTTATAGAGAGATTCATTCTAAGAGACAAGGGTTTGTGAAAAGAAATGCATTGAAATCATATGTTATAGAGAGATTCATTCTGTTTCACATGAATACTACTCAAAAGAAACATATACCGCTCCTACGCAAAGACTATTTATACCGAGAGACTAAACCGAATTTTAATTCAAACCGGATAAGACCGGAGATAAACAGAAACACTTGGCAACTAAACCAAGAAAACCATAGTCAGCCACTAGAGGATCAAGAATCAGCCCACGCAGCGAAAACCGGCATCTGAGGCAAAGAAAGAGAAACGGTCTTGAGCTCAGCATTAGGGTTCGTAGTCCAAGAGCTCATGTTTCCGACCACATTTGCTCCGAACATCTTGGGACCAACTTGAGGCAATGCGAATATCGCCGGAAAACTCAAAACCCTCTCCGGGCTACTCACTTCTTTATTGGAACCACCGTCCACGACAACGTTTAAAGCGGTTTCTTCGTCGCTATTGTTGCGGACCACGATGCTGTTGCTGTTCCTTCGAGCCAACTCTCCAGACAAGAGTGTGTTACTAGACATAATGCGTTCGACATCGTACCTTGTTATGTCAAAGTTAGTCACAGCGTTTGTGCCACGGAACTTGATAGCTGCTACATCATAGGCTTCCGCCGCTTCTTCTTGAGTTCCTGATGGGGTTGAAAATATTACGTAAGATACAAGCAATTTAAAAGGATTTCAATCGATCATAAAGATCAGTGAAAATTACCGAAAGTTCCAAGGTAAAGATCTTTGTTTCCAGCGACTCTACCGATCCGAGCCTGCCACCTTCCGTGCTGGTGATGTCTATTATAATAGAAACACAAAGTCAGTATGAAATAAATAACTGAAAGTATATATATCATAATGTTATTTAGACGTAAGTTTTAAAGAACCTTGTGACTCCTCTATAGATGGAAGCACCCCTAGAGAAACCACTACTTTTCCTTCTCAAGTGAGCAACATATTCTTGCCTAGTCATGTTCTTCATGTCCTCAATCTCCTTCTGATAATTCTCCACCTTTTAAAAACCCACCAAAAGCTCCATTAGCGTTAAAAAAAACATTAAGGTCAATGAGATATAAAGTTGGATATAAATAAAAATTAGAAAGAAGAGAATGTGGTTTACAGAGAAATTGGTGTGAGTAGAGGGACCCCAGTACTTGAGTGCAGCAAGATCATATGCTCGAGCAGCTTTCTCCTCCATATCATAACCCCCTAAAAAGATTTAATCAAACAAAAAGCAGTCAAAATCCATCATTATTTTCCCGAGAAAATTTAGGGGGAAATCATGAAACCATGAAGATTGAAGTGTGTACTTACCCAGATAAACTGAGAAGAGGATCATCAAATCATAATCACACATAGAGAAAATAAAAACTCAATGTCAGTAACATGTCTAATAAAAAATTATATATCGCAAAAGTTTCAATATTAAGCTTTTAAGAAAAGTAAGTAGTATATTAGAAAAATATATATAAAAAAAAGTCTTGAACCTTGTCTTCCTTTTCTGCTGTGACCTTCCTTCTTGAAACTATTGTCCCATAGATGAGCTTCATATCTACCAGTCCATCTGTGTCTGTTTCGCATGATTAAAACCTTAGAATAAGTACAAAACTTTAGTTACAAAAGTCAAATATAATAGAATAAAAGAAAACCTTGTAACGCCTCGGTATTGAGAAGTTCGTTGTCCAAAAGTATCAATAGATTTTCTATGAACAATCTGTTTCTGTCCAACAACCACAACTTCCTCTTGTCCTCTCTTCTTCTTGGCAGCAGCCGCCATTGTTGTTGTCTCAAATCCAGCACTTGTCTCGACCAAAGCTTCAGAGATCTGATGGTGGTTTTGAGCCTGGTTTTGGCTTTGGTGGTTTTGGTTTTGGGGGTGGTGAGAGCCAGTGATGCAACTAGATTGTGACCCAGGGCTCATGGATAAGCTCAGTGACTGTTGAAATTCCCCATATACCCCTACATTAAAAGAACCTCCTCCATGTGTCAAACTAGGGTCATTCTCGTAATTTCTTGTTTCTTCCTCGTGGTGGTTTCTGGTTTGAGGGAAGCTAAAGAACTCTTGAAAGTTTGTGTTGTTGTTTGGCTCATGAGTGGTATTGTAGAATAAACTATCTAAGCTAAGATCCATGGCTTCTTTGTGACTTGTGTTATTGTGATGGGTCCCAAAGAAATCCTCCATCTTTGGAGATGAAACTAAAACAACCAAAAAAAACCAGAAACCAAAAATAAAAACGTTTTGAGTATATAAAATAAAAACATAAAAATCCTTAAAACCAAACATGTTCCCATCAGACAAGACATAACACCATCAAGAAAATAAAACATAAAGATTCCCAACTTGTTGTTATAGTAATTCCACATTACGACGACTAACCTTGAGTATGGTGATGATGACTTGAGTGAGAAGATCTGTTGAGGGCTTCCATTAAGCAGAGAGAACCGTCAGATCTGAGTGGCATCACAGACATTTGAGAATACATTTCCCCAGCTGATGAGTTAGATCCGTAGCAAACTCCATAGTTGCTACTGTTGTCACCGACCACAAGTTGTGGTGGAACAGAAGGAGAAGAAGTTGCAGCTGAAGAAGACGGAGACGAGTAAAGAGCTTCTCCTGCACCTCTTCCTCCTCCCATTTTCAACATATTTGAAGACAACGAGAACCCTAGCAAATTAGTCGTATTGCTATGATTATTATCATCATTATCACAAAAAGACTTCATATTTTTTTCTTTCTTGCTGCTTCTCTTCTTTCTATAATGTATCTCTTTGCTCTCTCTCTTTACTTGTTTTTAATCTCTCGAAATGGTAAGCTAAATCGCAATCATTGGCTAAAGAACGAACAAACCCTTCTTTTTTTTCACTCTTTTATTTTCTTAAGCTTATCAGCAAAATCAAAGTTTTGTTTTTTCTTTGTTTCGGATGAGAAGTGAAAAGGAAGGGGCTTTAGGATATAAGAGAGGGTTTTTGAGAGGATATTATTATAAAGAGAGGAAGAGCAAAGCACAAATTTGCTGTTTGAATCCGTTGGGATCTGTGTTCTTATTGAGAAAGACGTTTCTTTACTTTTATTTCATTTTTTTTTATTTTTCATTTTCGCTTTTAGCCCTACAAATTCCCTATCTTCCACCTTATTATTATATTACTTTTTTCTCTATAAACATTTCAAACTTAATACACTGTTATGGCTTTAAGATACAATTTCAACTATCAACAACAACAACAAAAACACTCTTTGGTTGCGACTGGAGACGCATAACGCGATTTTTTTTCAAAATGATTCTATATGGCAATCATTCTTAACTTTCTGTGTTAGCAATTATTGAACTCTTGAACTCGCAGATTCAAGATTCAAGATTCATACGAGATGCAGATCTTAGGTTTCAAACAAAAACAAGCTTGAGATTCTTGACATAATTATCCACATGAACAAAAATCAAGAGTGGTTCAATAGTAAAGGCACTGGTTACCAAAAAAAAATCAACTAGATAAACCTATACGAGCTGGTACAATAATGGTAAGACAATCAAACGCACTCTCGAAACATTTTATCACCAGTAGGCGTTAACCTTGTGTATGACTCATTTCTAATAATAGAAAAAAATAGTTATATAATTGAAATTAATCGTTGATATACGTATCATTACAGGAACAAAAACATAGATACGAATACATACCTACAAACCGACAAAAATATACAGAAGTCCACAAAAGGGTGAAGAAAAGGCCAAAATTCCTCATGACCGACCGTAGAAATTACGACGAAACTTTTGGTCACGGCTCTAAATGACCCGACATATATAACTCTGCATCCTTTGAATTCATCTTTTTATTTCGTTATCTTCCAAAATCTTATACCAAGTGGGTCGCTTCGCTACTCCTACTCGTATTTATATTTGATTTTGCAATACATCAAAGAATAATATGCGTACACGATCCTGTCTCTATATATGTGACATGTTTGTACCTTCAGCAACAAATTATAGTTAAGAGTTTAACAGGTTGAGTTAAGAAGATTTTCTTTGGAAAAAGACGAACTAGATCCCGATGCACGAAGCAAATAAAGTGGTTACTAAAAAAAAAATTGGATGATTTCTTCCAAATTTCATAGATTTACGAAAACTACTTTATATACGTAATGTAGATACATGCATATATATGTTACGAATCAGATTTTGTGTACAGTGAGAACTAACTAGATATGTTAAAGCTTTACGTACAGTAAAGCTCAAATGTACGTAGGCCCTATGATGTCTGCCACAACCAGCTGTAATGTAGGATAAGACACCTCTACGGCGCCGTTTTGCTGAAGAACCAACCATCATCTTTAATCAGTTTGACTTAAATATATATCACTCCATTCTAATTTTAAAATGAAAATAGTTTAGTCAATACTGATCAATATTCGTGTTGCATTATTGTTATTGATAAAAAAAAGTAGTAGCCAAAGAAAACATAAATTTGTGTATAGGATCGTTTGAGACGTTGATATATGTTTGGTTTCCATCTTCCGTTCTTATATCGTAATGTTTTCAATATATTAGAAAAATCGGTTAGGTTTAATTCAGATTTAGTGTTAATCTTTGTAATTAAAACCTAAATATAACAACGTTCGGTTATTTACTTATTTCATCACTCGGCTTGTATCCACGCGGTTCGGTTTATCATATGATCTTATACTTCTACATTATTTTATTAACCTTTCATAAGAGTCTTCCCTGCTGTTTAAAAACTGAAGACGAGAGATAAATATAATTATACACTCTTATCTGACCACTAGAAGTCTAGAAAAACGTTTTTTTGTAATTTGCTTTTAATGTATAGTCGTTGGTCAAATACCTGCAGTATAGCAGAAGGAATTTAAATAAAAACAGAATATATATTTTTCTCGACTTATACAATCTTTATTTTGTTTTATGATTAATAACAATTCGATCGACTTACGTTGGTTAACCGATAGAATGTTACATTGAAACAAGTAATTATTAAACCCCATCAGATTTTATATATTTAATAATGCTCAAATTTTCTTCTGGGTAAAAAGGGTTACTTTGGATAAAGAATTTTGATCAAAGTTAATATTCTCCTAATGATGGATTAAGCGGTGGTAACCTTGAAAAGCGAAAAACTTTTATTTTAATGATTAAAGCATTAAAATGAATTATCCTTCAAACGAGTATATTAGGCTTGTTTTTGTTCCTCCCGACGGATATCATATCAAAAATTCCTTCGACTAGAAGGCAAACGACAACTCTATTAATTAGTGTATTTTTCGGCTGTTCTATATATTTTACTTATCATTACAAGATCAATTAAACACGAGATATATTGTTGCGACTCATAATTTTCACTGAAAACAAAAAAATAAAAGTAGCATATAAACGAAGAAATTAGTTGATGGATTAATTAGTTTCACCAAGTGTAGTATCAAACGATAAATATATCTTTTATTACATACGATACGACTATGAATATTAAACAAATGATTTACCCAAATATAGTATCATCAAATATAGACGACCGGAAACAGCAACAAATCGAGATTACGAAAAAATTACCTAAGATAGTTAATTTATTTTTGCATGAAAGTGATCAAGAGACAGATTTTCTAGTGCGAATGATTTTGTTGGAAGGAAAAAAAAGGATAGTGGGAGCAGTTGTTTTGGAGGGAAATCATATGCACGAAGAGGTCCCTCTTTCCTTCCTTTGATTTTGGTAATGATTAACAATTCCACCAAAAATCAAAACTAAATAGTACCATTTTTGTATCCAATTAGTGTAGTGTTATGTCTTTTCCATAATAGTTTTTTTTTATTATTATTTCTCTCAGCTTTTTAATAAAACTTTGAAACTTTTAATCAAACGACGACATAACACAAAATGTTAACAACCGCCAAAACCGCGACAGAGAACGCAGACGGTAAACGCCATATGAGATCTCTCATCATTCAATTTTTTTCTCTATTCACAAGCGAAGCAGCTGTAGATCCTTAGGACAGAGACGACTCTTTGGCTCCATGCTGACTCTGCAATGCCCATTATACCCCTGAAACTATATTCGTTGAATTTGTTTTTTTATCACGTTATCTTAGCAGTACAGAACGGAAAAAAAAAAGATATAAACTTAGTAGTAGTATATATCTAGCTGTATGTTTCATTAGATTCTTCCATATCTTGAGTTCTAGTGCCATTGGGATTTGTATTAGGTCATACACGTGGTATGTATATTCAAGTAAGAAGTACACGAGGTTTATTCCCAAATACTGAACAAACTAGACATCAAAACACGACTTAATCAAGATTTATTCCCACAGAATCACATTATTTTGGTTAAACAAAGCAGAACAAATCCACGGATCTCATTATGGTCCAGCTTTTCTTTTGGTACGGATTATAATAAACCAGTTTTATCTAGTATCTATAATGAAGTGCAACATATAGAACTATCCATAAAAGCAGAAACATTTGGTTGGTAATGTCAGCGTATAAATATTAATGCGAACTCATTTAAATGAATAATTCCAATTTCAAATATATATAGTAGTATCTCACATGTGAGTAGTTATTGAACTTAAAACACACGTACAAAAAAAAAAGTTTTTTGTTTTAAGGGATCAATTTTTAAGATGTTAGGAATTAGGACCACTATTATTTACATAATTACCCGAACGAGACAGAAATGCAGGAGATTTTGCATGTATGGTGAAAGAGAAAGGAGAAACACAATAATAGACAAATCATTAAAATCACGATAAACAATTAAATTGTATCGTACATATACATATTTATATATTATATAAATGTGTGTTTCTGTGTGAGAGAGAAAATAAAAAGAGAGAGAAAGAGAGATATCAACGTTGACGTTTAATGACAGGGGTAGATTGGGAATTTAAGAAGGTATTGAGAATCCAACACGAAATCTAAAATTAGATTTTGCATGCAGAGAAAATTCAACTGCCAAATACACAGAGAAGATTAGAGAGTGAAGACAGCGACCACTTAACAGAGCATGTCTTCTACTTTTATTTTTCCTTTTCCTTTTCCGAGTTTTATTACGATTCGCATGCTTGAAAATAAAAGAAAATAAATAGCCCATTGGGCCTTTTTCATATGTATTTAATTTGTACTTATCACAAAACGATACTATTGATTTTGATCAGATATTCAGATGTTCCCGAAAGGACTGATACTGTTGATTTAACTCTTTCTTCTTTTCTTTTGTTTTTATACAATGTCTAATCTGGATTTTTATTATATTATAGCTCTAAACCACTAGCGACACTTTTTTACTTAAATCAACAAAAGCAAATTTAATAGCTTTTTGGCACAACACTAATCTCAAAACCTGCAAGCTTGGTAGACTCTTAAGTGCTACTGCTACTGGTGAAACCACTATAAAGAATTACATATATTTATAACTATATGAACGCAACAAAACAAGATATCATAAAATAAACTGAAAAGACGGAACACTCTTTTTTTTTTTGAACATCATTTAAGACGGAACACTCTTACTTGATAAAAGAAAATAGTTCTATATATTCAATTAAACCCTTTTAAAGTAGTTAATGACAAAGAAAAATGTTATATAATTGAAGGTTATTATACGAGTATTTAAAAAATTGTAAAAAAATTGGTAGGTCTGAAATGTCATAGTCCAAGTAATCGAGGCCAATATGTCACGTCACATCTGAATCCTTATGTCATTCTCTCTTTATTCTGCATATCCATTAACCATGGATTGGATCCATCCTTTGGCGTCATCTCTACTGGTATACAAAATCTATTCCTATTAGTTATTAGATTCATTCACATTTATTATTAATGAAAAAATGGAGTATTTTCTCTGTAAAGCCCACCTACGTATTCTATACATGCAAAAAGGTCATAGCTATTCCACTCTGTTGAAAAGAAACTCTTTTTTTTGTCTACGTTGAAAAGAAACTCTATAATCAGAGATTCTTGTTTTCTTAAAATATTGTTTATTAGTTAGATATTCTTTCGCAAAAATTGACAAAAAGGCACTGGGGATATGTAAAGCTAACGAAGTCGCTCTCCTTTGTCTAAAGGGTAACAAAATTGTGATTTAATTTTTCAAAAATAAAAAATCAAACTAATGGAATAAAAACCATGCATAGTAGACTAGCAGAAATCCATGATCTTCAATTCTTTATTTATTTCAATATCTTTTTTGTAGATCCGAGATTCAAATAATTTACTATTAATTCATGGTCTTATATACTTATTTTCTAGACACTAGTTGATAAAAAAACATAAAACAAATTAGAATATTTATATAAATACTAAAACAGCGTTGGAGTACAGGTTGAAACTTGAAGACCAAAACAATGACCTCTAAGAAAATTAAACTTGTGATAACTTGGACTGCAAATTGTTTATGCTAGTAATATCTCGAACAACTGATTCACAGACTAATGCAGTTACGTTTTTTTTGGGTTGGGTCAGGGTCAACCCTTCAATGCAATTAGAAACTTTCTATAGTGCTATTAGCAACCATTTTTGAAGTGTTATTTTAGATTCTATCCAAACCAAAAACACTAAAGAATGTTTTGACAACATAATAACACTAACACTATTCGGTAATAATCCGTTACCAACACACAATCTTGTTTTCAAATTAAAATTACACAAAATAATAGGTATTGACAACAAAAAAAGAAGGTGTCTATAACATCTTGTGTTCATATATCCTGCTATTCTGATTATCATAAAAAAATTCATCCTAAAGAAAATTCATATATCAAAGAAAACTCCAAAACCCTAATAAATTAGGAAGGTGCTTCTTTTACTGATACATGCCTCTCATGAGTTCTGCAAGATCCCTTTTGAATTGTCTTCCAAAATTTTATATTTTCTTATAGTTTTCTTTATACTGTTTATTGGCTTTGGCTTTTCATGAAAAAAGCAATAAGAATGAGACCAAAGAGAGGGCTTTGTGTCTGGTTTTACCCTTTATGTATAATTAATTTATAATAAAACAAAATAAAAATAGCGAATAGTTAGAATCGGAATGTACTGAATATGACAGCCATCCATTTTTTTGTTCTTTTCATTCTGCGTTATTAATTTTTAAATATTTGTCAATCAATATTTTAATTTATGGTGGACAGGTTGGATCATTTGTTAAATTTTATCTACAAACAGACCTGGTCTTCAAATTCTGCATCCATTATTTATGGTTCATATTTGTAGAAAGGTTTTTGCGTGTGGGGTTAAATAAATTAATTACAAAGATGAACTTTTTGAGAATTGTAATTTTACAGAACGACACCGAGGAAAAATAGTTGCATATCAATTTATTTTGTTGATGGCATCTTTTACAAAGTGAACACAAGTATGATACTATTGTCTACGTATCATTGTTTTTTTTGGTCAAACTTCGCCGTATCAATGTTATAGCTTGCAAATAAATATTTAACGATCGTTTGTCGTTTGGTTTATAAAATTCTAGGAAACGCAAAAGAAAAAAAAATATATTATCAGAAATATTAATGCCCCATTTTAGCAACTGGGCCTTGATTTAAACGCTTACTTTTATCAATTGGACCCATTTTCTTTTAGACGCTTACTTCTGTTGTTTTTATTTTATATATCGCTAAGAATGCTTAAAAGGCCTTTAAAATTCAAACACTCTTAATATATAAAATATGGATTGGGCCTTGATTTAAAAGGCCTATAGTGGTTCACTCTTATTCTGTAGTGTAAAAATGAAAAACACTAAGGGGGGTTAAATAAAAATTTTACATTTTACATTTTCTTATTAACTCTAAGCAGAACCAGAATGCACGCTTGACCATATGATGGCACCATAGATCTTTCGTAATATCTTGGTGTATTTGTTTTGTTCTTTTGTCGTGGATAAATGATACTTTTCTAGCATATGCATGAACAAAATATCGCCACGACTATGAAAACACAAAAAAAAAAGGGAAATAGAACGAGAAAGAGCGACATGTACGTTGAATGTCTGTAATCTAGACACAGTGGATGAAACTGAAATGGAGACCCATAATAATACGATTTATATTGTCTAATTATTAATAGTATCAATGAAGAGAAGGGGAATGTGAAAATAATATGGAATGGAGCCCATGCTTTAATGTCTCTTCTCTACGAAACTTCCATTTTGATGTAAAGGCTGTTTTCATTTTCGTCTCTCTTTAATATAGTTCTTTAGTAGAAAACTTGTTTTGAATTTGGACCCATGCATGTTTATACGACTATGCTTCGTACCAACAAACACAAACCAAACTGATTCACCTTTACCACGCAACGACGGTGAGTGTCTACGATCATTCTGATTCGTTAGTGCCATTTTCACGTTTTAATTATTACAATCTATGATCTATTAATCATGTTTTGGAGAAAATAAATTAAATAGCCTAACTTATGTTTTTCATCAACTTCGATTGTTAAAATCTTTCACATCATGAGTGAGAAGAGATCAAAACTAAAACGAAGGTCAATCCATTCAATTGGTTTCAAGTTAGGAAAAAAAAATTAAAATTTCACGAATAAATCAACAGTCTCTTTTATTAAATTTAGACTCGCTAAATATGAAATATCATTGTACAATATGAGCGGTATATAGGATTGAGTCACTTATAATTTAACGGTCTGTTAGATTAAATTTTGACTATAAATAATGACTAGTATTTAAAACAAACAAATTTATACGTGTACTGTCTAGTTTCTGGCTTTCTGCTGATGATACCACTTGAGTCGATATATACATATACGATGCCAAAAATATTATTCGAGGCTGTGCTTTATACATATAATTAAGAACTTATCCAATAAGTACATTAGTTGTTTTTATTAGTTTTTGGAGAAGACATCAGAAAATACAAGGGTAGCTGAAACTAAATGTGTGATTTTAAAATTAAGTCACTAATCATGTTCTTAAAATCTGAGTTGTATAATCGTAGCATTATAACTTTGTAAATTAATAATTTAATAAAAATTTGATTTCAAACTAATTTTTCAATATACTTAATTTCTCTATCGATTAATATCTATTTTAATAAATTATTATAATCCTGATGTTACTGATTTATGTACATACAGATACAGTACATGTATTGTTATATAATATTAAATATCCATATTTTATTCTGGATGTAATTAAATTTTATTTAGATTCGTCTAAAATTATAATATCTAGAAATATCTAGATTTGTACAAAAAGAACTAAAAGTATTTTAAAATAATATAAAACAAACACAAATTTTGAATTACAAAAATAATCTAAATGAAATAACATAGGTGTCAAAACTTTATTTTTGACTAAAAAAGGTGTAAAATCTTTTTCATAGACATTGTCTATCTATTAGAGGCATTTTCAAAATCATAACTTTTCATAAACGTTGTCTTTGTCTTACATATATATATTAAAGGCATTTCTAATATTATAACACTTTTTAGTAGCAAATTTTCTCTCATGATTATGAGATATTCTTATATTTAGTATACTATGTATATTATTCGTAGATGAATTTGGATATCCTGCATTTTAGAGCTGTTTAAGTCGAATTTCGCCTCAGATCTAAAATCTCAAATGTTTTAACCACTTTATCAACTCATTTTATATTCACATATTCTATTTGTATTCTAATATCTTATACTTTACCAAGCCTTTTATGAAACAATATGGAATATGAATTTTGTTTGCAATCAAAGAACCATTAAATAGCATATACAAATCTTAGCGATTGAATCTAATGGTTTGCATAACATAATACGATACGGGTTATTTATCTACCTTATTTATCATCTCTAGGCATAAATGCACAGGTAACTAAAAAGATGACAAATTAAATAAGATTAGTCCACATGTATAGTGGTAGAGTAGCGCGTGAGCTTTTAGGCTTTGACTAAAAATAAAACCAAAAACCAAAGTCCTAAAAACGGATTTGACGACAAAACCACTTAGCTGTCTACTAATCTAAAAGTCTAAACCCCTAACCTAAGAAGACTAAAGAGCCTATCATATCTCTCACCTATCATGTCGACACTCTCAACGGGTCCTACTTTCCCCTACACGATACCCCATGTTCTACTTCATTTATTCACCACATCTTACCCAAATTTACCTTTGTACCCACTATTTTTTTCCTTGTTCCCAATGTTTTTGTTTCTTTTTTGGCAAATTATTATTTGTCAATTGCTTTTTGGGGGAAAGTAAAATATATTTTCAATCTGTATCCAATAATTGAGATGTCAAAACTCCAAACCAAATTCAGTTTTCTCAGATGAAACTTTTCGGGCCGAAAATATCATACAAAAGAAAGAAAATCTTATTCGATTTATGTATGGTTTTATCGTTGTTGGTGGAAGTTTTTGGCGATAAAATCATAATGTTTGCATGCATTTATATATGTATATACGGTTACACGTTTTTTTCCGTCGATAGGGGATTTTATTCCACGACCCTTAAATACTTCTGACAATACCACGCTACTCCTGCTTATTATTATCTCCGATTAATTAATTAGCTAATAGGATAAAATACTATTATTGTCACTGAAAACGAAACACATCCATATCGTCATCACATACTCCATATACTTTAGTTGAGAATTGAGATGAAAAATAAACCTTTTAAGGCAGCTAGTTAGTGTTCGAAGTGTCGTATTACATCGATAATTAATTTATTAAAGGCATAAGCTTATTTATTATGAGGTTCAAATGTTGTGGCTGGCTATCCATTCGAATGATTGGTATAACTAGAGTAGTAAATACGGTACAAGTGTGAGCGGTACGAAATGAAAATTAACTGATGATGCGATTAAATATCGAATAAATATTAAATTTTATAATTTCTTCGTTTTTAGTAGTGTGGGGATCGAATATATCAGTCATATGTGTAGTTTATTTTCTGCCTTTAACTACCGTACCCGAGTAAAGTTATTTAGGATGGTCAAACTATATGAGACATATCGAATATATTAACCATTTACACTTCTAAATTTTAAAATATGCATTGATGTCTATGTTTAAACTTTTTTAAATCAGCATCTTCAGACTATCTGATCAAACCGTATATATGTAAGGTTGAGAAACCAAGTGGTTTATTGATAAATATCGATTGATAACATATAAAGTATTTGACAAATGCCGAATTTACTGAGATGTATATAGATCTAAAATTAGTTCTTCGACGGATTCATTTTACTAAAAGCGAATACAATGTTGAGCTTTTTATTGGTGACGTTGTACAATCGTATAATCAAAATAAAAAATATTAAATATACCTAAACCATAACAGAATGAATAGTTTACAGTAGTAAAGACTGAACACCGATTGCAGTTTGATAAATTGGAAGATCGATCTAAGTATATTATATGCCGAATGACATAACCTGTCCATTACTAGCAATTAAAAAAAAAGAAGCATATCCACAAGTACATACTTGAACAATGTAAAATTCGTACAAGATATCTATCTATATATATTGTGAAATATTTGGTCCATGAAATATAGTAGTATTAAAAACAGAACATAGTATAAAAATACAATTTCAAATCATTATATGAAACATCTGTTGCTTTGTAGACTATCAAGAAGTGTTAACTATTAGGATATTTTATGATAAAAAGTCTGCATCCATTTCCCAAAAATGCCTTGGTTGCATAAATAATCGGCTTTATCATCTTTTGTTTTGTTTTGTTTATTATCTTTGGTTTTGGAAGCAGGGAGTATAGGTCGAAACCTAAGCGAAAGAGGAGACTAAGAAACGTGCAAGAGGTAGCCCGCAAAAATGAATGTAAAACCATACTGTATTAGCTAACTTCTTTTTCTAATAACCAATGATATTACAAGACAGTAAAATTTTATGTTGCTATATTTTAGAATCTAATATACGGCATCGTAAAATGAAGAAACCCTAATTTAATAGTATTAGAAAGTTTGATTGCAATTTTTGTCATTACGAATTAAATATGAGAACAGTCTAAACACAAATAATGGTTTCACAGAATTATATGGTTAGTGAAAATCGATAAACCGTTAATTTGCCATCGTGTTTGTGTTGATATAAAGCCAAATTAGATGATACTAGTAGTATTATGTAGCTAAACGTCTTATTTTAACTACGCAATTTGATTCGGAGTGATAATTATTTACATCATCGATGCATGCGCACCACTTGTGGCTTTTTGTGAGTTAGTTCCTTTTAGGGCATTCAAGCAAAGCTTTAACTAACATATACGTTTCTTGTTGGATGGTATTGGTAGTAACTAACACTCTATCTCTTTCCACTATTATTAAATCCATTTTTCTCCATAAGCTACGTCGATATTCTCATATATTTGCATTTTCTTTTCCTATCTCAAAATAATACAAACTATCTCTAACTTCAAAGAAATTGCGATAGCCAATTCAGTCGCAAATTTTGGATGTGAAATTGTGAATGGAAATACACACACACACATATATATACATACATATATATATATATATATATATATATATTAAATTAGAAAACATGAGTGCATGCATACATCATTCGCATAAGTTTTTTTTTTTTAACTTTATCATTCGCATAAGTTCCAACCATATATTATGTAAGTACATATTAAACATTAAGATGATCTGATGTTTCCTGAGTTTTACAATTTATATAATGCAAAGCAAGTATAAGAAACAAGCGTACCAAAAAAAAAAAAAAGTATAAGAAACAAAGGTTTTTGTATTTTCTTAAGATCATCATTTTTATATTTCTTTTTGACATTTTCTCAAGATTATCGTTTGTACTTTGTAGTCTCAAGTTATAGTGAACCCCGAAATCACTGTCGGTGAGATGACGTAGCTTATACAACTCTTGTTAGTTGTTACAGCCAAACTCTCAAAAGTCTTGTGCTTCTTTCTTTTTTGTGCAAAGTTTGTCTTTCATACTTGTGCATTTGTTATGAACCAGAGTTCCAACAACGTTGCAACCTTGCAACTCTTAGAGTATTCATTTCTAATTAGCTGAGCTAATGATTTTGAAAATTCACGACTATATGTCTAATTTGTTGTACTGACAGATCTATTTAAGTTTTTTTTTTCATAAGTTTTGTTGTTTTTTTTCTTTTACGATATGGATAGTTGTAACTGAAATAAAAACGAACAAACATTTTTTTTTAAAAAAAGCATGGTCTGTTAATAAATCTAAATAACAATGCTATAAAATCGAATCAAACAGAAGACATAAAACTTTAACAATTGAAGCTAAGAAACTGTCGCCGTTTACAATTCGTTGATCAGAACGAAAATGAAAACTAACGAGTTGCCACCGCCTGAACCAATATGTGGAAAAGAAACATAAAGTTTTCTTCAAAACTATCATCCAAAAAAAATTTATGCCAAAACCAATAACCGAATAGTTCGATATAAATTGTTTCATATAGTTACAATAGAGATGAAGGCACTACTACATTCATGGCCAATCCCAAAAACGCTTACTCACCACATCAATCAAACGAGGTTATGCTATATTTGCTTAACTACATTTATTTGTCCGAACATGTAGTAGTCTGTCATAGTTTGAACAACTATACTTTATACAAACTGTTTCACATAGTTACAATCGAGTTGAAGGCACTACTACTACGTTCATGGCCCATCTCAAAAACGCTTACTAACCACATCCATCAAACAAAATTATGCTATTTTTGCTTGACTACACTTATGTGTCCGAACATGTAGTAGTCTGTCACAGTTGATGTTATACCACTCAATACACTGGATCAAGAATAAAATGGCCCATTACATATAACCAAAATCCTCGGGGAGAAGACCAAGATGGTCCAAAAATATCATTGGAACCACGTGAATCTTGGTAAATATTTGGTACTCCACTCAATACTATTATTTATTATCTGAATAGGACAATTCTATTATTTGTTTTCATATATTAGATATACATAGTACATATATATATTGCAAATCTCACTTAAAGTATACCCTTTGTTTCCTTCTGCAAATTCTGGTAAAGGCATACCCTTCCAATTAAGAAATTACAACGATTTAAATATATAAATATATATTCACCGCCTCTATACATTTAAGTGTATTTATATTAATCATAAGTAAATGTGTTGCTTAATTTTATAATATAATCGTAAATAACTTTCTTACGAATATTACCAAAACTATCTAATAACTCCACAGGTTACAGCTACTTTCACCTTTTTTCAACAAATTTACAGCTAGCTTCCGTAGATGCATATAAATCACAAGAAAATAAAATTTAGTAAAAAAATAAATAAAAACCCGATAAATAAATCGCATACAAATTGGGAAAAATGTCCCACTTCTTCAAATAGCCTACTTGTGTTCTAATAGAGAAACTACGACTATACTTAAATGATGAGATTTGGGACCATATATTACAAAACTCATGATTCAACTCGGATATTAAAAACATCGTAGTACATATCTAATCAACGTCGATATAAATAATTACTTGTACTAATACTCTCAAATGACAAACGAGGAGAAAAGATAGTAAGTTAAAGTTATAGTACGTCCTTTAAAGCAAAAGAACTAAACAAAGAAGGAGAACTATAAAGCAAAATTAGTAATGAAAAGCATGGATAAATATGTTCTAACATGTCCGAGATCCGGAATGTGTTTTTAGGTACCATTTCTTGTCTCCTCCCAAAGCTTCATCTCTCTTAACCAATTATCTTATAGTATTTTAAGTTTCTTTTCATTTTTATTTAAAAAAATAATATCTCTTTCACACACACAAAAAATCTCTAATAGTATACACAAAAATAAAAACTTCCGCCTCGTTCTTCTCCCTCTGTCTCTCTCTCTCTCTCTCTCTCTCTCTCTCTCTCTCTTTGCTCAAAGCTTTCTTCCTCCCATGGCAACTCTTTCTCAAGTCACTATCTAGCTTTCCTTTTTATATTACTTCTTATACACTTTCTTTATGGATATTGGGACTCATATTCTCGGGTCGGTTGTTACTGGTAACGTTAACGGGTCACAAGGTCTAAAAGAGTTTGGAGGATCTAAACAAGACAGATCCGGATTCGACGGTGAGGATTGCTTCCAACAAAGCTCGAAGCTAGCTAGAACAACAACAACAACAACAGCAACATTGGCACAAGACAGACATTTATCTTCTTCCTCTTACGCAGCTGCTTATAACAACAAACCGATGTCGTTTCATCAAGGCATTCCTCTAATGAGATCTGCTCCTCTTCTTTCCTCTGACACTCGCCGCCAAGAACACATGCTTAGCTTCTCAGATAAACCAGAAGCTCTCGACTTCAGTAAATATGTCGGTTTGGATAGCAACATTAATAATAACAAGAACTCTCTCTCGCCGTTTCTCCACCAGCTTCCACCTCCTTATTGTAGAAGCTCTGGAGGTCTGAAAAGTTTTTTGTTCTTTTGGAAAAACAGAACATTTGTTGTGGTTTGGAGTGGATTTGGTGAAGTGGGTTTTTCTCAAAGTTTTGATCTTTTCAAACCACATTTTTTGTGGAATGCAGGAGGATATGGTTCTGGTGGAATGATGATGAACATGAGCATGCAAGGGAACTTCACTGGCGTGAAAGGACCTTTTACTTTGACTCAATGGGCTGAGCTAGAACAACAGGCGTTGATCTATAAGTATATCACAGCCAATGTCCCTGTTCCTTCTAGTCTGCTCATCTCTATCCAGAAGTCCTTTTACCCTTACGGATCGTTGCCTCCGAGTTCTTGTAAGCTCTCCGTTTCTAGCTGTTGATTAAACGTCATTGATGATTATCAAGTCGTTTTTTCTGTGGTTTGGCTGCTTTAACTCAAAGAACACCAATCCAAAATTCAAGACTTGTTGCCAATGTTTGTGTCTCTAGGCTCTTTTTGATGACTTTTAGGTCCAATAGTCCTTCACAACATAGCTCTTTAGGATTTCAAGATTTGTGCTTTTTAGTGATTTGTTGCCAATGGGTGTGTTCTTTAATGTCATTTTGGCTCCAAAGTCCTTTAAAACATTGATTGCTCTTAAAACGTATTCAAGATTTGTGGTTTTAGGGGGTTTTGGTGGCAATGGTTAACGAGTGTTTGTGTCTGGCTTTTGTGCAGTCGGATGGGGAGCTTTCCATCTAGGTCTCGCGGGCGGTAACATGGATCCCGAGCCCGGGAGATGCCGTAGAACAGATGGGAAGAAATGGCGGTGCTCAAGAGACGCTGTTCCTGATCAGAAATACTGTGAAAGACACATCAACAGAGGCCGTCACCGTTCAAGAAAGCCTGTGGAAGTCCAATCTGGCCAGACCGCCGCGGCTGCGTCCAAAGCGGTTACAGTGCCGCAACAGTCTCTGGTCGCTGGTGGTAGTATCAGGAACAATGCCCGTGCATCACGTAACCGCAGCCTCGCCAGTGCAGCTCAATACATCAATCCTTCTACAGCCTCTCTACCTAACAACAGGTGAAAACACACATACATATCTGTCGATACTTTGCATGTTTTTTCGGTTCATGTTCATAGCTCACTTACATATTCTTGGAAAGCAGAGTCCCAAATCCAGTAGGAAGCTCAGTATATCCATCCATTGTCAACTTACAACCCAAGGAATCTCCCGTTGCTCATCAGAAACAGAGAAACATCAACAACAGCCCTTTTGAGTTTGGACACATTACCTCTGAGTCATTACTCAACCCGAATCCCGCAAAGAGCTACGCATCATCGTACCTAGACTTTAGCAGCAACCAAGATAAGCCTCACAATCACAACTCTTGGCCTGAAGAGCTGAAATCAGATTGGACGCAGCTTTCAATGTCAATTCCTATAGCATCATCATCTCCTTCCTCCACGCAACACATTGCTCAAGACAAAACCACGCTCTCGCCTCTCAGGCTATCTCGAGAGTTTGACCTTTCGATCCAAAGCGAGCAGGAAACACTAGGGCCTGACAAAAAGGTGAATACATGGATACCAATCTCATGGGGAAACTCCTTAGGAGGTCCTCTAGGCGAAGTACTTAACAGCACAACGAATAGCCCCACGTTGGGATCTTCTCCTACAGGGGTTTTGCAAAAGGCCACATTTTGTTCACTCTCTAACAGCAGCTCTGTAAGCAGCCCCATTGCAGAGAACAACAGAAACAATGTTGACTACTTCCATTACACAACCTGAAACTGAAACCTAGTCATGAGAAGGCTTTGTTTTTCGTCTTTTAATTTGTTCTTCTTTTTGTTCTGTTGTGTTTCTTTCTAAGCTTAGAAGTGGAAATGAGAGGAGAGAATGGGGGAAATCATTGTTCTTCCTAAACCCGATTCTTTCTTCGTTTCCGAGTTCTGATTCTGGATTGGTTTCATAGTGATCTAATATAATAACAATCTCTTGATTATAGTTCTCCTACAACCAATACAACAAAAATAGTGAAAACCGTTGATTACTTTGGTCAGATCCAAGTTAGGGTTTTCTTGCTCTTTAATAGTGACTACAACTGAAACCAACAAGATCTTTTCTTTTCCATCAAGAGACCAAAGCCACAAAGGCTTAGAAGAAGAGGTTTGGGTAACGAAAGTAGGGCTTAGGTGCTCTTCAATATGGACTTCAGGATCTAAATTTTTATTGGGCTTACAGTTCCAATAGTTATTTTGGGCCGAGATGAGCAGTGAATTAATGATGGTTCGCTGATCCATAGGTTATCTATTTAGTGTTAATTTAATTAATATTGGGTGTTTTAATTATTACGTGTCGAATGACCTCGGTCTAGTACTTTAGTGCTTTAACTTGTAACTAGGTTTTTCACACACGCTACGCGTGAGGATTTTCTAATATACTTTTTATAATCAATAGAAATATATTTTAATTATAATTTTCTTACAAAATTATTAAAATAAAATATAATTACTTAATTAAAATATAGTTTCACACTCACATAAAAATCTATATAATTCTCAATATATAACTAATTTTATAATTCCAAAAAGTTTTAAACAGAAATTAAAATATTTTTACAATTGACATAAATATTTTTTACAAATA
>OVBI01001432.1:0-34576 GCA_900406495.1 Sisymbrium altissimum | reverse complement strand
AGCCTGGTTGATTGCCTTTTAGTCGAGAAATCGTAACTTTCGTCAGTTTATCGGAAGAATCGTTCAAGGGATCAAACGATCAGCTGAACACGATGAAGAGATGTCAGTCAGCTCGGTATCACTAGCAGGTCTTGATACCGAGCTGGCTGTCTTATTTCGTCCAACCGATCATCCCTTGTTCAACGATTTGCGAGTTCATCGATTCCTCGGAAAAACTCTCGAAAGACAGTTTTTCTTTCTTTCTTCGCAGAATTATCGACAGAGTGGTTCGAAGTGAACTTTCTCCGAACTCATATCTAAATATGGAAATTCCTTTTCGATATTTAAACATTTTAATCGTTAATTCCGGAAGTGTGGGTTTTGACCCCAACACTGCTCGTTGATTGAATCATGACCTACGACCACTTAGTACATCCTTTGCTGTCCGGGACCAGGTGAGGTAGTTGTCCCCTCCTTTGAGAGTCACCTGTAAAGTCACACTCTTTCCATGAGGTGAATTCCGGTTCCCATAATTTGGCGCTAGAAGGAGGGTGTACGAGAAATCTTTACTCTTGAAAGCAAAAGCCCTAGGTCGAAACCTCGAAACCATGGCTGGAGACGAACCCTCTGCATCTACTCAGCATCCAGAGGGAGATGTAACAGACGCAACCACTATTGCTCAACTTCGATCCTCTGTGCTGGCTCTTGAGAAGAATAATCACGAATACGAAAAGCTTTCGGAAACCCTAACTCAACAGATCGAAGATCTCAGGAAGGAAAAGAAATCCAGTGCTTCTCTTTTGAGAAGCGCCTCGATTTTGCTACTCCAGGAGGATCAGGAGCTTCAAGGCGTGATCCACGAGGAAGTTCTTTCCGAACACCATCTTCTCGTAGGATTAACCCTACTGCTGCAACTCTCTTGCATCGCCTCTCGGAAACATCAACCATTAACAATGAAACACGCGCTGAGGAAAACCCTAATTCCGAAGGTAAAAACAATAACGTTCAACCTGAGGATGTGGTAGATCTGTCAGACCGTGAGAACGATCTAACTGATGAAGAATTTTCTATCCTATGAGAGCAAAAAGATACTCTTCGAGGACATGATGATGATTTTCACCGAACAGTCGGAGAAAACAAACTGGAAGAGTTACGCAGGCAGCTGGTCGAAACTGCCGATGAGATGAAAAGAGTAAAATCTCACGTTATTATGGAGAGATCGATTGGCCATCATGATTTTCCAAATCTAAGCTTATTCTCTGGCAAGTTAAAGATTCAGTACAGGATGTTTGATTGATTATATAGGTTTTTTATTCTATATTCGTCTTTAATTTCAAGTGTTGTTTTTTTTTTTCTGAATAGTTCAGATGTAAAGCTGATTAGGAAAATCTGTTTTTTTCTTCATTCTGGTTGTCATGTATCCATCCTTTATAATTTGGGTATCTTCTTGTGTACATATGCTGTATTTTGGATCTCTATTGTGTTTTTGGTTTTCTATTAATCTATTTCTTTATGGAATCCATATTTGTGTCTGATTTTAGTATTCTTATTTATTGTGTTTGCATAGGGGTTCAATAATTGGTGCTCATGTGTTTGATGTAATGCAATTCAGACTTTCATGTAGAAGAATTTGTTATTTTATTTGATAATATAAAACGATAGAGGATGATACGATAAGTGCTTTGACAATATTGGAACCTTCTCTATATGACAAAGATGAACTTCACCATCTATTTGTAGTAGTAGCAATGGCTGCGTGTATTTTCTAGCTCATTGATGTTACACATAATGGTCGGTCTCATTGCTCTTATTGTCTCCATGTAGATTGAGACCCGCATGACTCTCATCCCATGCAAGGACTTTTTGATATTCTTCCAGCATCGATCTGCATTGGCTTTGTTATCTTGTCATCCTAATTTTTCCAAGTATTCTTCCTTCTTCCATTTGCCCCCTGCACATCAAAACTATTCCATATAGGTACATACCGTCTAGGTAGGATCCATCTGCTGCCATCTTGAGTAGTTGTAGTTTGATTGTTGTCATGTTGTTGTGGAAATTCTGCAGTATTCCTTTGATGTAGTGTGCCTCCACATTACCATAAGAGAGTGTTATCTTCATCACGTCTTTGTTTCTGTTCCTTATTGTCAGTGGATGGATGGCCAGTGGTCGTAAGTTGATTGTCATGTACACACGTTCATCGTTGGCCGCCCTCGCCAGGACTGGAGATGCTGCCATGACATTGCGTAGGCTAGATTTGGAGTGTTTTCCTACACGGGAGAGAATGTCCCCGAGTATTTCGGATTTGAGATTCTGTAGTTTTTTTTACATTGTTTGTCTCTGTAATTTGGTTTGTTTTGTGTGGTTCTGTATTACTTCTTCCGTTTTTCAATGTTTTATAGTTGGTTCCTTATATACTGTTACAGTTTTTTTAGCATCTTATTGTTTTAATGCATTTTATTCAGTTTTTATTGTCTGTGTTGCGTTTTTAAAACCACATTTAATTTTCCCTATTATTGCCGAACTAATGTTGGTTTGTGCCGCTGAGTACGCCGTTTTATTTAAATTTTTTTTTAAAGCAAGTTGGTTTTTGTCCCGTTTTAATATTATTATTTTCAATTCATTTGAATTAACCATTGGTTTGGGTATTCGCATATTTATTCGTTCTTGGTTAATGTATGAATGTGAATGGTTCAGGCATGGTGCCTGTCATTGTTCAATCATTAATACCAGTTATGTTTTGGAGTTTGATTAGATTTAGCAACTTCCCCGCTGATTGTGCAATTTTGTTTCCCGCATGTACGAAAGAGGCGATTGGTTGGGATGTAAATAGTGTATTTAACTTTAATTTTTATCTATAACTTCAAAACTTACCAATCATATTTTATATTGATTTTTAAAGTTACAGTCCCTACAACAAAAAAATGGCTGTAAATCCTCTATTTCCTAAAGCTTTATTTTTAAGGCTGTAGAAAAAAAATAAAGAGCTGTAGGAATATCTTTTCGTATTGATTATTTTCGCATTTATTATTTACAGCTACAGAAGATACAGCTACAGAAGATACAACTACAGAAGATATTTCTACTGATCAAATTCTACAGCAAATAATTTACAGTTACAATCCAACCAATCATCCACGAAATCTATTATTTTAGGCTGTAGTCTTATTATTGTTTCTTTTGTTTACTTATGTTTTGTTTTCATAATGTTCTGATTATTTTTGGTCCATATATATCTCGAATAATAATCAGTATTACTTTGTATTTGTCGTTCTGTTTGGTTTCAAAGATTTTTTTTCCCTATTTCATCATTAATAAAAACAATTTCCTATTTTTCGATGCAGATTTTGATTTTTGTTAATTTATTGTCCTAACTAATTATCTTATTGTCAATTTTAGTTGGTTTTTCTGACTAATTCTTTGATGTTCAAATGCATGTTTCACTGAAGATTATGTTGTTACGTTTGTGGTTTGATGGTTGTATAAGATGTGTTTGGCATCCTTAACTATTAATTTTTTTTTTTTAATGGAATGTTATGGAAAATATTTGTGCGCATAATTTTTGAAAGGAATTGTAGAATTAAACAGACAATAATGCATGCAATTTAAACTAAGAAGCCGATATTTGTAGTTAAATAAATTACTATGTTCTTCATAGCACTAGTCTCTAACGCAATTTCTAAGAAGCCGATATTTGTAGTTAAATAAATTACTATGTTCTTCATAGCACTGGTCTCTAACACAATTTAAACAAGGCTGTCCTCTTGTTTTGCTCCTGTACTTGAGTTTAGTTGAAATTAAGGAACTTCCTCATTTGCTTGTAGTAAAAGCTATCACATTTAGTACTAAATTTCATCTAAGAAATTCCAGATAAAAGTACGGCTTTTGCGGAATAACCCTCATCTTAGCCAAAATGGATGATAACTGCTGCTTCTGAACTTCAGATGCTAAATCTGAAATCAGCATGAAAAATCAAGTGAGAACGGCATTCGAACGACGAAAAAAGGATATCATGTCAATTGGTCAAAGTGAACTGTCAAAGTTAAACTTAATGGTCAAACCAGGCACCTCATTCAAACCAGACCCTACCCGGACCGGACCCAGATCCCAAAATCCAAACCGACTAACTGATACTCAGAGTTTTAACCCTAATTTCCTACTGCAAGTGCACATCAACGGAATAGTATTTAGGAGTCGAATCCCACGAAGACCAAGTATTACACTATGGTTTTAAAGGTTTAATTTCAAGTTAAGACAATGCGAGCTTGGTTTTGTAGTAAACAGTGAATAAATAAGCGGTTTGTAAATAATAAAACTAAGCACTATATTAGGGCAATTCGCAGGAATTTCAGATATAGCAACCAAACAACTATTCAGGACACGATTTAGGGACAAATCTAGAACTCAAACATTAACGTAAACTGATCCACTGTCATGGTACCAATAACTTTATCTAACAACCTAGAATCCTAAACTGTCGTTTGGTCCTAGCAATTGCAGATAAGCATTAATGATCAGGTTCGATATGTTCACAAATTACCTAATACTCAACTTTCGCAGGTCTAGATTAATTTGATCACCAAAGTTCTTTATAGCAACCTATTACACTTTTGGTGAATAGATATACCTAACATCGCAGATTGAGTGATCAATTCAACCTAAGCATTAAGTTTAATAGATGTGAAGACAATCGAATAATAAAAAGCCCTATTTGCATTCAGTTGCTAAATCATCAATTCCTTTGAAACCCTAATCTAGTTAAGAAAACTACTTAGACATGAAAGATAAAACAAAAGCCATCGATGAAAGAAAACTCCTAGAATAAAATAATAAATCACAAGGGTTCAGAATTCTTCTCGAAAACTATCAAATAACAAAGGTCAGAATAAGTCAAAATCGTAACATATCATTAACCTAAACCAATCCAAACTAAACTAACCGAGAAAATCTAGATACTAACCAATTCCAACAAGAATGGAAAGAGGAGAGAACAATAAACTTACTAAATGACTCGTATGAATTTACCGGAAATTTGCCCGAAAGTTTTCTAGAAACTTGCCAGAACTCACCGGAAAAATTCACTAGAAAGATTCACCAGTAGTTGGTCATCAGATAATTCAACAACAACTGACCACTAGGCACAGCACTGCTTTGTCTCAGTGGAGAAAAAACGAAGGGATGGAGCTCTTTATATAGGAAAGGAAAAGAGATGTGAAAGTTACAGATTTCCAAAGTGGGATCTTTTTAAGAAAAAAAGGTTTTAGGCTTTTTGTCTTATTTGAGCTTAAATTGATCTAAGGAAATAACTAAAAAAGAAATGGGTTGGGTTAGAGATTTTGGATCGTTACAAACTCTTTTGGGATTACACAAAATGACTCAACAATGACATCCATAGTGGTGTCGTGGTTAATGCAGATGGACTTGTCAAAGTCAGTGATCTTGAACCGAGTGTTGCTCCTTGTCACCTCAAAGCCACTGATAACATATACTGCACCTTCAATCAATGATAATTGGAACTTTGGAAGTTGGTGGACATGGATGGACCTGTGCATCATGGTAGACTATAGAGAGAACACATGTATATTAGTTATAGTATAAGAGGCGAAATAGGAATTTACAGGGCTAAAATTCCAGAATTACCTTCTCGTCCACTAACAGTAAGTCCACACTTATAAGCTCCCCACCGTTCTTGACATTCCGAGCTTCCCAAAACCGCAGAAGCGTGCCTACAACACGCTAGACCTCACGGGCAGCTTTAAGATCACAAAAAGCAATGTGAGAAGCATCCATCTCTTTAGTATTTAGAAGCTTTCTTAGGTGGACAATGCAACAAAGAATGTAGGTAAAGGTTGGAGGAGTCATATATTTATACCTCTGAGGAGCATCGGTAATTGAATGGTGGGAATGAGTAGTGGGGCAGCATTGAACACAGGACAATAATTCCTATTGAAAATAGATGATCCCATCTGATGCTTCAAGAGGCCGTTAGGATGGAAGAGAGAAGAGTATTTACGAAGGAGAATTAAACACTTTAATGGAGGGATGAAAATCAAAAACTGTGAATCTTGTGGAGTCGGTGGAATCGGAAACGAAAAGGATGACGGTGAGTCTTGTGGAGTCGGCGGAATGGGAAATGAAAAGGTTGCAACGTCCCCTGGCGGCCGATGCAAACTTGAGAGGAAGATAGTAGCTGACAGGTGAGATTATTGGACTGAGATTTACGTGATGGGTATTTACGGTCCGTTTTTGTAGAAATGTAAACAAAATTTTTAAGGCCCGATAATAAAGTGGGTTTCGTAATTTAAAGTGTACACGATTTCAGAAACCCACAAAAGTATATCCAAATCGCCAGAGTGAATACAGAGCGTGAGAATATAAAAAGAAAAATAAGAAAAATGCTGAGTTGGCGGATGACGTAGCTGCACCATAAGTTAAAAAATGTTGATTCATATATATAGATTCTTTACTCACAGTTTAAGTTTTCAAAAATATATTTTTGTGTAAAAAAACATTGTATAACTTTACCAATAATTTGACAATTGTAAGATATTATAAATTATACATTGAATTTAAAAAATAAAATTTACATATTTGTAAATATTTAATCGCTCATGTATGGTCATCTTTATCATCTACTTATCATACTAGGTGGTTTCTTGTGCAATGCACACAAATAATAATTTTTAAGTTTGATAATATTTAGTTTATAATTTGATTATATATATATATATATATTTATCTATTGATTATAAAAAATAAGACATAGAAATTATTTTGTTTTTCGGTTTGATGTAACAAATTTTTTATTTGATTTACTTTATTTTAAGTCATGTTTAATTATTAGTAATCAAGTTAATGATTTAACCATGAAATGGTGATTTCATTGTAGACTAAGGGTTTAGCCATTAATTATCTATTTTATGGTAGATTCATGGTTGTTATGATTCGTTTGTAGGTCTAAATTAAGGTTCGAGTTCTCTTAGTGTGATTTCGATAATAGATAATAATAAGATATAAAAATCTGTAATAGTAAGAAAACTGAAATTTATATGAGTTTTATAGTTTAGTCTAGGTTTCTACCTAGACCTATATGATACTTTTTTGTTAGTAAAAACAAAAAGAGTTAGTCAAACTTTAAAATTATTAAACAAACAAAGAAAATCAAAACAAGATATTTTATGTGATTTAAAAAAAATTATTATGCAAAAAATTAAAAAAAAAACAAATTTTCCTTTTTCATGAAAATGTTTGTTATATATAATAAATCAATATATTTTAAGATATTTCTGTTTTTATGTGATGTGGAAAGAAAATTATTAAGCAAAAAAAGGAAATTAACCAGTAATAATGGTAATCAAATATAATAATTTTAATTCATTAATGATATCTCAGTAATTGACATCAGTGAGAATTAACGTGAACGCGACACATAAAAAAAACATGATTTCTAAAATAATAATATTATTAAGATACCAAAACAATTATTTTCAGTCAAATTTTGTACTTATTGTAGATAATAGATTTTAGTCAAAACTCATAATTTTAGTCAACCTCATATGAAGATATATAGAATATTCATTACTGGTAAAAATAAAAATGAGAGACTATGTGAAAAGTTAAAACTTAAGGATTTACTTCACAAACACCATATAAATAGAACTTTCTGTAAAGGTCTAGATAGTTGTAGTTATACTATTTTCTCAACAGAAACATATAGCAAAAAAATTATAATGGATATTATAAAAATATCTGTAACTATTTTCTTTGCATTGATATTGACAATTTCGTTTTCTAATTACAACATTTTGGCTATGCCAGGTAAGTTATTATTATTCAATTAGGTTTTTAATCCTCCATGTTACGCATGGATCGTTGATAATATTTTGGTTTACTTTTTTGTGACATTTTTTAATTTATGAAAAATATAATAGATTTCTAGAAAAATATTTTTTATAAAAGAATTTAAACTATAATGTATATTTTATTTTCTATTTTTGTATATTAAATTATAAATTTTATTAATAAAGTAATAATAGTGATATCTATCAAATTATCCAATTTTAAGGATGTATACACGTTTGATTTGGAGAAAAGATAAGATTTTTTGGTATTTTGTTTTCTTTGGAATTTTTATAGTTTTTCTTTCTTTAAGGTTTGTGAGTTCAAATATTTAGTTCTTTTATTGAAAATCTAATTGATATTGTGTACTCACGGTATATTTAATTCATGATTCATGTTTAGTTTTGTTGGAAAGCTGCAATGATTGTACAGAGCCGCCTATTGCTTTTCCACCAGGTATTTTACGAGTTTAAGTTTATACATATCTATCCAACTTCTCATTGATCTATGTTTTAGTTGTAGTAACATATTTGATAATTTTAGTTTTTAAACATTTACGATGGTGTGTGGTTTTCGGATTATTTTTTATTGTTTTTATCTTTTGTATGTTTTCTCTATTTTTTAAAAAAAATTGAATAGTCTTTTTATATATACTAATTTGAGTTTGATTCATAATTCTGTCATACTTTATATTTAAATAGAATTTTAGAATGTGTTTTTCATATTGGCTCATATATAAATAGTAGTTATAAATAAAAACTAGACTTTACTACTTGTATTTCGAGTGTAGAGTTATTTATTTATTATAATTTTTAATTTGTTACTTTTCAAACCATAAGCAACTAGTGTATTAGTCTTTATATATTTGAAGAATATGTTTGATTACAATTTTGTGTAACCTATTACAATTTTTGAAGGTTATTTGCATAGTTAATACCAATGCTTTTAATATATTGTTGATTTCCATTTTAATTGTATTGACATATTATCAGACATAATTTTATTTTATTTTAATTTAAATAACCACCATAAATATAAAGTTAATTTACTTTTTAGATAACTTTATTTTGTTAATTTGACTTTTTATTTTATTTGGATCAATGAAATTGATTTTTTCGTTATTGACTTTCATTTTATAAGACATAATTTTATTTTATTTTAAGTTAAATAGTCAGCATAAGTATAAATCTAATTTACTTTTTAGATGATTTTACTTTGTTAATTTGACTTTTTATTTTATTTGGATCAATGAAATTGATTTTGTTTTCAACCATAAGTGTATCTTTAATGATTTAATGCATTAACTTTAACATTTAATTAGTTAAAAGCCCTCAATTTTTTATAGTTAAATAGTTTTATTGACTTTTTGAAAGAGTTAGTGTATAATAAGTTTATTTTTAGATGTTTTTTTCTATTGTTAATTTACTCCTTTTTCTCATTATTAATTTGTATATTTGTTTTTTTTGGGTTAAATTATATTTTGTAACATTGAGTTTCTATTTTATTTGAAAAACAAGATAGATTTGGAATTCTGACATAATTGTTTTATCTGTTTTGTTGGTTAAGCTTTTTAATCTTATTTTCTATTAATATGTTATGAGAATTTCCCATTTTTGCTTTTATTTATTTAAATTGTTAATTATATATTTAACAATTGTTTAATGATAATGTTGATGTGTACCAATCAAATCGAGTTTTTAAAATTCTATGCAAATTCTCTCAATAGCTTATAACTTCAACTTTTAGATAGTATAGTCTTATAGATTTTTTTTTTATTATTTGAAGAATAATGGTTAAACATTTTCTTTTTATAAGATATAGAGTTAGCAATAACAGGTTTAATGTCTAGAAATATTTTCTACATAATTTTTTTTATTGAATGTTTATATATATATATATATATATATATATATATATATTTATTTATTTTGCTTGTATGTTTGCAGAAATCAATCGAGCCAATTATGTATGCACTGTGCCATGTTCGAGATATTATGGGAATAAGAGATGTTACAAGTACTGTAAACGTCATCAGTTTGATGGAGGACAGTGTGATGCTACAAAAGGTGGAAAACTACCACAATGTTGTTGTTATAATTATAACTAGATTCAGACTCGTGCTACAGCACGAGATAATATTTAAAAAATAATTTTATGATCATTTAATTTAAATAAATAAAAAAGATTATTATAAAACTGATAAGGTATCAGTGTATTGTTATTTTTATATTTTACAGAATAATATTTACTATTAATTTAAAGTTTTTTTAATAATTTCAGAATGAATTTACAATTTTTATAAATATAACTATAGATTAATAAGAGTCAAAATAAAATAATATATTCATTTGATTCGTCAAATTAGTTTCTTATGTTTTTATCTTATTTTCTTAACTTATATTTAGTGGTCTACGTTCATTTATAAAAATGTTATTATCGAAATAGAGGTAATCCATTTTATAGTGGCTTAAAATATTTTCATATTTTAAAATAATAACCTATATAAAACCATAAATTATAAAGCATCAATCTTTTATCAAGTTAAAATATATCAGTCTAATTTTTGATATTTTAGTTTTGTTTTATTAGTTGAAATATGTTTAAAATATATTTATTAAAAAAAGTTATGTGTATATTACCAAAATTTTATTTTATGGTTTATGGAATAATTAATGTAATAAATTAATTTAATTACATTTTTCATTTTTATTTAACTATTTAATATACAGGATTTATTTTTATTTTCGTTTTTCATTAATTAGGAAAGTGGGATCTATTTATTTTTAGATTTTTTAGATACTTATTTAATAACTGATTTGTTTAGAAACATATTTATTAGAGACATTGTTTTTTGTCAAAATTATCCTTAACAAAATTTCATTAAATCACTAATATTCAATGGCATTTATGTCATATAACACATGATTATAAGGTTAATTCTATAATGTTATTCTAAATTAATAAGATAGATATAGAAATTGAAACTCAATTGAAAACTTGAGCACTATATTTTATTCTCTCTAAATCATATTTTAAAGGATAAACTTATAATATAATTTAAGAAGCATTCCTAAAAATAACATTATCATGCTATGCTATTTATAAATTATGCCATTGAAATTTATAACAATTGATAAAATTCACTAAAAAAAATTCAAACCACTTTTCTATTTTTTTTTGGGAATTTACAAAAATACACTTTTGATCATACATTTATTCACTTTTGCACTGTAGAGAATATCATTTTTAATTTTACACATTTTAATGGTTAATGACTAAAATTATGTTCATTAAAATAAATCCCAAAAACTAAGTGTCTCTTTCCTATTCCCTTCATGTTCCTTTTCCCCTTCTTCTTCTCCTTTTCTCTTCTCCTTCTCCTTCACCTATTCCAACTTCTATTTTGATGAATCTCATTATCGGAATTACGATGCCGGAGTCTCATTAGTGTCACCAAAATCTCGACACTAAAGTCAGCTTAGAATCTCATCGAGATTTATTTAAATATAGTTCAATTTATTCACTATTCTTATAGATTTGAATCCTAATCTATGTAACCTTTTTGTCTCAACAGAAGAAACTTAGGTAATGAAGAGTTGGATCCCTATAATTTCATATCTTATTCGAATCTACTTTGGGATTGAACAGTTTTTCGAAAATTAGAAATTAAATTCGGGTCTCATGTTTAGTATCCAGATTTTATAAGCTCTTATAAACAAATTTATAAACGCTTAAAAGACTTTGATTTTTTTTATAAAATCTTATAAAACCAAACAGAGAAATAAAGAAAGGCATATGATAATTTCAAGCTCCATTGTAGTGATACATTGTTCTAATACAATGTATATCTCAAAGTTTTGTGAAAGGATTGAACCAAACATGTTGTGCTCATGAGTGTCTTCACTATTGAAATCAATTTTATAGGACTTTTATAAAGTATGCAATAATTTTATAACGCTTTGTAAAGTATGCAAAAAGTTTTGCATACTTTACAAAGCGTTATAAAATTATTGCATACTTTATAAAGTCCTATAAAATTTTATATGATTTTGTAGTCATACAAATAAAATAAATTTATAAGAGTTTGTAAATCATGCGGAATTTTTATGGGAGCACAAAATCTGGATTACAGTTTTTCACCCTTATATGCGGAAATAGAGGCTCTACTTTGGGCTATGGAGTATGTATCAATCTTTCAACGTCATGTGACTTTTGCGATAGACTGCTCTGAGATGGTGAAGATGACGTCAAACCCTAACGAGTGGCCTGCTTTTTCATAATACTTGAAAGCTTTCGAAGAATGGAAAGGTTGTTACGAAAATTTCAGTTTGAAACTAATCTCACGCGCACAAAATCAAAAGGCGGATAAATTGGCACGAAGTGCTTGAGTCCACCATACAGCGATGACCTATGTTGTTCAATCCTACCAGCTTGGATTAACGTCTTTCCTTAGTTTTTCGTTTTAAGAGATTGTTATAAAAAAAAAGAGTTTGTAAATCATATAAAACAGCGAAACTTATAAATAGTTTTATAAATCCTTATAAATTTTATAAACCCTTATCAATGGTTTTATAAACTCTAATAACTGTTTTTTTTAAACCCCTATAAATGGTTTTTAAACACTTAAAATGATTTTTAAACTTTAAAAATGATTTATTATCCTTTACAAATGATTTATAAAACCATATAAAATATGAATATTGTTTTGGTAAAAAATTAACTGGTTCATTGAAGAACTACGGAAAACACGGAATTGAAAAGTAGAACTTGATTTTATTTGTTGATTAAGTGAAGAAGCAACAAGAAACACGAAATTGTGTGAAATATAGTCCTCGTCAAAGGATCGACTGCTTATTTCTCAACTTGCTTCTCTTGCTGTTGGATGCCTTTGTTTAAGTGGCAGTTGTTAACCCAGCTTTTTTTAGAATCTCGAATCAAATCTTGCTTCCTTCTTTGATAAGGTTCATCTCGGATCCAAGACATGCTTATCAAGTATATTTTATCTGATTCGATAATGCTGACTTCTAAATCTTACTTTTCGAATCTTTCCTTCCTTTATCTAGGTAGGCTAATGTCGAATATAAGTCGTGATTATTAATTCTTGTCTTTCCTTATCTAGTAAGATTTAAGCTAAACGCTGTTGAATCCATGTCTTGCAATCAACAGTTGGTAATGCTCATTGTCATTTTTACTAGTCAAGTTTGACTAAGTCAACTTAATGCTAAAACTATCTCCAAGAAATTTCATATTTATTTTGCTTTTCTTTGTCATTTTATAAAAGTTTACAAAATCATATATAAAAGGTTATAAATAGATTTATAAACTCATTTATAAATGTTATAACATATTTTATAAGAGTTTATAAAATAATTTATGTGAAATTTATAAGGATTTATAAATAATCATGATAATGGTGAATTTGATTCAAACTCTGACGAATTCAACTCAGGTGAATTTGGTTGTGAATTGATAGTATTTCTCTACTTATTAAAAAAAACTAGAGATCTCTGATGAAAAATGACTTTCTTAAGAGGATCCATGACCAACCCTATGCCATACAAATTCACAAAGCTTTATACTTCTTCTCTCATGACAGAAACTAATCTGGATCTAGGAAATTGAGATGTGGCTAAGTATGCAGAATCCATTATATATTATTTGAGGTTTTTTTATAAAAACCGTAACTTCAGATTCATGTGTTATTAACATGTATGTCATCATGATGTGGTATCACCACAAGCTTTCTTAAATTTATTTTAGAATTATGCTCAAATTACTAGAATAATTACAAAATATTATACTCATAATTTGGTTCAAAAAAAATAAATATTATTATTAAACTGATCATCTTCATAATTAATTATTAATCTAAATAAAATTATCTCCTATTATTTCTTTATATATTTTTTTCTTTTTTTTGCCAACCCTATTATTTCTTTATATAAAAGTCATAAAATTAGTAAATAATTTAATAATAAGGATTTGATATTCATTTATATCATATTAATTATTTTTAAATCATTCAAATTTCTTCATTATCTTTTTAATTTTTTTTATAAAAAAATTGAATCATCATATCAAACATATAATACAAAATTATATTTTTTTATCCACATTCTATAATTTGAATTTTTGAAATGAACATAAATTTCTAAAACTATTAAAACTTTACTTTATTATTTTTTTTTTTTTGTAAAACATGGTTCAAAATCCAATATAAAAAGATCAGATGATCACTAATTTGATGAGTAGAAAATCCATTTTGAAGGCATTCAAATTTAAAAAGTTATATACAAATTAACATTATTTTTAATTAAACTATATAATTTGACTGTATAAAATAAATTTTATAAATATTATAATTGATCAAAATTTTAAAAATAAAAATATGAAAACTAGATTTAATATTATTTTAAATTTCTCATAAAACTACATCCATGTTTCATTGTTATAAAATATAAATTTCTTTATTTTATTAAACTTACTCATCTTTTTATTTTTATTTTAATTAATCTATATTAACTTTTATTGGAATTTATTGGGGTTTAAAATTATTTTTTGGTTACTTATCACAAAAAGAAAAACATGTATGATAGAAATTAAGTTATTTCTATATTTTATAATACAAATTATATTTTATGTTGTTTATCTATAAAATATATTTACTTAATTTTGTATTATAATTCATTTTAAATTTAGATATTATATATAAACAATTCATAATTAAATTATATTCAAATTAGATAAATTCACATATTCAGAAAATTATAATACAAAATATCTATTTAATTTATTTTTGATTAAATTATTTTATATTATGTTCTGTTTAATATTTAATTCGCAAACATAAAATTAAACGGTATACTAGATAATTGTGTATTTAATATTTTACAAAAATTTAAACATTAATTTTTTAATCTATAATATAATATTTATAATAATTAAATATTTTACCCAGTGGCGCATGTTATTATCTAGTTAGATATTAAAAAGAAAAAAAAATAGAGATGAATCAAACGAAAGAGAAAAAAACATGGATTATGTTATTTTTTTCCTAACTTTTGCATATTTATTTGTACTTATTTCATTTAAATTAATTATAAAATTTTGATAATAAAAATTTTAAATCTTAGAACAAAAAATGTCGTCTTATTCTGATTTTAACAACCACAAATGAATTTCTTTCAAAAAAAAAAGAACAATCACAAATGAACATTCCTTAAGATGACCAAAAGTATGGTGGTCTAGTGGTATAAAGAGGATTGGTTCCCTTTGTGTCTTTTGTTCAAACTTCCTTGTACACATTGTTATTCTTTATATATGAACTAGTTGTTAACCCGTCTTACAGGCGGGTGATTAAATGAATAAATATTATAATGATGATTAAATTTAATTTAAAATTATATTTAAAATTTTAGTTAATATTCAAAAATATTTAGTTATTTTTAATTGAAAGTAACAATTAAAAAATTTTTTTTGCAACCTTAAAAGTTATTGTTTTATTGTTACCATCTTATAAGATATATTTTTAAATTTTGAATTCTTATTCTCACTTCCAACCTATTTTGTTCATATTTGGGAGTTTTATTGAACCTATATAATAAAAGTGTTTTATTCTTAAAATTCACGTTTTTATCCTATTTCGATTAAATCTTGTCACAATTTCGTGTTTGCTTTTTTTACTTTTTAATATTTTTATTTGATGATGTTTCTATTTTTTATGTATATGTGCTATTTTATTCATTTTTAATTTTATTTTATGATTTTAAGGTAATTGTTATTCTATACTATATAAATTGTTTTTTTACTTTTCCATTTTAAAATTAATTGTTATTATATACTATATAAAAAATATGTTGAAATTAAATTATTAAATTAATTTTTTAAAGAAAAGTTGTTCTAAATATTTATTTAAGAAAATTTCTTTCAACTTTCAAATAAAAAAATTATAAATATTATTATATTTAATAGATAATATTATATATCAGATATATTTTTTACAGAAGTCTTTTCATATTTTTATTATATGCTATTAATAATTCGAAGAAAATTAAAGTATAATATTTTTTTAAAAAATAATTAACTAAGTGAATAGCTGTTATATCAAAATTTAAAAACATATTAGATTACATGGTTAAAAGAGAAGGGAGACAATATTACTTTATATATATATATTTTCAAAGGCTGATTTCTGGTTTACGAGAGATTATTGGCTAAGGTCTGGAATTTCTATGCTTATTAAGAAAAAAAAAACATTTCTCTATATATTCTGGTTGATGTGACGCTTGAGAGGAAAATAAACACAATCGTTGACCAAAAAAATAAAAACTAAATTCTCTTCTATATATAAAGGAGATTTTAGGAATATTTATTCTGACTAAATTGGTGGGGAAGAAAATGAGTAAAGAATAAAGAAAAAGAAAAAGAATCTTTAAATTAAAAAAAAAAAAAACAGAAAAATGAGACTCTGATAATCAATCATTATCTCACACATTCATTCATTCACACCTACGAGAAGAGAGAGTCGAGAACACACACACTCTCCAGATCGATACGAGAAAGCGGCGATGAGCATAGGTAACAAACTCCGGCTGAGTTCATCTCTCAGCCGTTTACTCCACCGGAGAATACTCTACTCATCCACCAGATCTTTCACAACGTCGGAAGGTCACCGTCCAACAATCGTCCATAAACGAAGCCTCGACATCCTCCATGATCCTTGGTTCAACAAGGTATAACGAAACTCGATCTCTAATTGATTTGCGTTCAATAAGATCTGATTTAAGCTTTTGTTAAACTGCTTAGGGAACTGCGTTTACGATGACGGAGAGAGATCGTCTTGATCTAAGGGGACTACTTCCACCTAATGTTATGGATTCTGATCAGCAAATTCAGCGATTCAGTGAGTTTTGCTGTTTTATGAACTTATTATAAGGCTTTTCTTTTTGCGATTATTTGATTTGTTTTTTTTTTTTGTAAATAGTGACTGATCTTAAGAGGTTGGAGGAACAAGCAAGAGATGGACCTTCTGATCCTAATGCTCTTGCTAAATGGAGAATTCTTAACCGTTTGCATGATCGTAATGAGACTATGTATTATAAGGTAAAGTTGAGATAATATGTGTACAAAATTGGTGTGTTTGATTCTGAAATCTTTTCTATGATTTAACTTTTACGATTTAAATGTGTTTTAATTTGTTTATTTGATGCTACAATACGTTCAAGATTTGCTTCTTGATTTTGTTTTATGTAAGAGGCTATTTATCTTTACCTTTACATATTAAATGTGTTTTTATTTGTCTATTTGATGCTAAAATACGTTCATGATTTGCTATTTTGTTATATGAAGAGGCTATTTACGTTTAACTTTACAAATTAATTGTGTTTTTATTTGTCTATTTGATGCTAAAATAGGTTCAGGATTTGCTTACATTTTTCTTGATTGTGTTCTATGAAGAGGCTATTTAACTTTAGCTTTACATTTTCTTGATTGTGTTCTATGAAGAGGCTATTTACCTTTAATTTTAAGTTGTTTTACTGAGTGTGTTGAGATAATGTCTACAAAATTGATCTGTTTGATGCTAAAATAGGTTCAAGATTTTGATGCTAAAATAGGTTCAAGATTTGCTTACATTTCCTTGATTGTGTTCTATGAAGAGGCTACTTACCTTTAACTTTAAGTTGTTTTATTGAGTGTGTTGAGATAATGTCTACAAAATTGGTCTGTTTGATGCTAAAACCCGTTCGAGATTTGCTTACATTTTCTTGATTTTGTTCTATGAAGAGGCTATTGACCTTTAACTTTACATATTAAATGTGTTTTTATTTGTCTATTTGATGATAAAATACGTTCAAGATTTGCTTACATTTTCTTGATTGTGTTCTATGAAGAGGCTATTTACTTTTAACTTTATATATTAAATGTGTTTTAATTTGTCTATTTGATTCTAAAATAGGTTCAAGATTTGCTTACATTTTCTTGATTGTGTTCTATGAAGAGGCTATTTACCTTTAACTTTAAGTTGTTTTATTGAGTGTGTTGAGATAATGTCTACAAAATTGGTCTGTTTGATGCTAAAATCCGTTCGAGATTTGCTTACATTTTCTTGATTTTGTTCTATGAAGAGGTTATATTTACTTTTAACTTTACGTTGTTTTGTTGAATGTGTGTTTTAGGTTTTGATTGCTAATATTGAGGAATATGCGCCAATAGTTTACACGCCTACAGTTGGTCTTGTCTGCCAGAACTACAGTGGGTTGTTTAGGAGGCCAAGAGGAATGTATTTTAGTGCTGAAGATCGTGGTGAAATGATGTCAATGGTTTACAATTGGCCAGCTGAACAGGTCTTTTGATATATCTCAATTGTGTTTTGCTGACTAATCAAACAAAACATACTATACATCTGTCACTTATTGTCTCTATTATGTGATCATTAGTCTTCTGATGTACATGTTACGTTTTTTACGCTATGTTTAGGTTGATATGATTGTTGTAACCGATGGAAGCCGGATATTGGGTCTTGGAGATTTAGGGATTCATGGGATTGGAATTTCTGTAGGGAAGCTTGATTTATATGTCGCCGCAGCTGGGATAAATCCTCAACGGGTACCTTTTAGCATCCTCGATTATCTTAGTTTTTCGCCTTCTGAAAACGTTTATCAATGGTTGATGTTGATGCTATACTTGTGTGCACATGCTGGTTTTAGGTACTTCCTGTCATGATTGATGTTGGGACAAACAACGAAAAACTACTCAAGGATCCCATGTGTAAGTTTCATTTACGCCTCCTCTCACCTCTTTGAGTGGCTGTTGTTAAAAGATGAATATGATAGATTAATAATGGTTTTCTTCTTTCCGAATACATATAATATAACTTTTTGCTGGTGTTATGAGATTTTAGTATGGTGAAGATTAGCTATATGTTTGCTTAAATATAGACATTTATCAAAATGTAAAAGGTTTCAGTATGGTGTAGGAGCCTGGTCTATTATTCTCTCTTTTTTTTTGGTTGAAGTAAAATAACTTGGTTGTACGACATGTAATTTTTGTTGACAGACTTGGGTCTGCAGCAACATCGTTTAGAGGATGAGGAATATATAGAAGTAATCGATGAATTTATGGAGGCAGTGTTTACTCGGTGGCCACATGTTATTGTGCAGGTAACTGATCCTTCATAGATCTCTGTTATATTAAATGTTTCTTATTTTAAAACCTTTTGTCATTTTTCTACCCACAGTTTGAGGATTTCCAGAGCAAATGGGCTTTCAAATTACTACAGAGATATAGAAATTGCTACAGGATGTTTAATGATGATGTCCAGGTAATGAGCCTCCCGCCTTAGTTTGATTCTGGTGAAGTTGAATTGCCCTATATGCTTTCGTAGTACATATATTGCGTCAATGTGTTAGTTAACATTGCTTGACTTTAGACTGGGTCTACTATGCTTTAAAAAATTGTATTTTATATGATCAAAACAAGCATTTTATCTTTCAATAGCTATTCTTAACCGTTTCTATATGACCAGATGCATTAAAGAGGCAATAGGCAGGGAACTGAAAATGTAAATGCTGATACCTAAATCTTAGTTTTCATATTACGTCTTGATGATCTGGCTTAGGGGACAGCAGGGGTTGCGATAGCTGGTCTTCTTGGAGCAGTTAGAGCACAGGGGCGGCCTATGCTTGATTTTCCAAAGATGAAGATCGTTGTTGCTGGCGCTGGAAGGTAAGTCCTTCTCTCTTGCTATGTTCTTGTCTTTCCTGTTCCTAGTTTACCCGGGATTTTTCTTGGTACAAATGGTGTTGGGGGCTTATTATTTATTTATGTATTGGTGGACCTATTTTCTTTTTAGTATTGTTCGAAGACATTTAATCGATGGAGACTTCCAGTTGCACCATTGCATTAGTCTAAGTTGGTGTGATTGCATTTATGAAAAGAATAATGAAGTAGCTAAGAATAGTTATATCAGAATACTGAGCTTCGTTGTAAAAATCTTTGATTTTTGTAGTGCGGGAATTGGTGTTCTAAATGCTGCAAGGAAGACAATGGCACGGATGTTGGGAAATACTGAAACTGCGTTTGATAGTGCACAAAGTCAGTTTTGGGTGGTTGATGCTCAGGTATGTTATGGGAGCTTAGGAGCTCATGAGACGTTTTCCCCCTAGTCAAGAGATTTCCCTGGTTTAAATTTACTAGCCAAATCACTTCATCATATGTAGGTGCTAAAGTTGTTAACTCTTTTTGTTGCATTTTAATCAGGGCCTTATCACTGAAGGACGAGATAATATTGACCCAGAGGCTCAGCCATTTGCTAGGAAGACTAAAGAAATGGAACGTCAAGGATTAAAAGAAGGAGCAAGTCTTGTTGAAGTGGTATGTGATTCTTTTTAACAATATGTTTATCATGTATAATAAAGCTAAGTTGGCAAGGAGTTTGGTGGTTGATAGAAATTCACCCTCACTGAAAGTCGTGCTTAATACTAGCAAGAAACTAACAGTTTTCTGTTTCATCTGGCTAGGTTCGAGAAGTTAAACCTGATGTGCTTCTGGGTTTATCTGCAGTTGGAGGGTTATTCTCAAAAGAGGTACACAAAGTTCCCAAAAGCCTAAACATACAGGAAAAAAGTATAATTTAGTGCTATGCTACAGAATCAGTGATCTAAGCTATGTGGTCTATTATGATAATTTCTTCAGTGACCAGTGTCTTTTAATTATCTGATTTTATGGTAACTAGCAAATATAATCTTGCATAGCTCTTGACACTTTGTGAGGCTTTGGTGCCTCTTACTTCCATGATTCTGACATATGGGTGTGTTTAAGGTTTTAGAAGCCATGAAAGGTTCAACCTCGACCAGACCAGCTATTTTTGCAATGTCAAATCCCACAAAAAACGGTAATTTGTCACCTTCGTTTGCACTGAAATTTGGGTTGCAGATATCTTTGATTCTTTCGGAATTGATGTACTAGTTACATTTGCTTATATTTACAGCTGAATGCACGGCTCAAGAGGCATTTTCTATATTAGGCGACAATATCATTTTTGCGAGTGGAAGCCCATTCAAGAATGTAGATCTTGGTATGTATGAGGACTGGACCAGTACATCAATTTTTTATACGCATTTTCAGTTCTGTTTTTTGAACTGATATTAGTTTGCTCTGAGGCTTTTGTTTGATATATTAGTATCTTTTCTTGTGGCAGGCAATGGTCATGTAGGACATTGCAACCAGGGAAACAACATGTATCTATTTCCCGGGTTAGTTCCGCTTATCTATCGTCACAAATAATTGCATTAACGGTCATGAAAAAGAGAAATGATTATCTTATCCTGTAATTTTTATTTATTTATGTAGTATTGGACTTGGCATTCTTCTATCTGGTACTCCCATTGTCTCGGATGGGATGCTTCAGGCCGCAGCTGAGTGGTAAGCTCTACTGCATTTATCTTTTCTGTTTTTAATTCCATCTAAAGCTGAAGTGGGTGACATGATATATACAACTACGGACAAAATTAATATAACTTTAAAAGAATTTGTGCATATTACTAATCACAAACAGACCTCTATGTTCTCTCCACAAAGTAGACATTCAGTCAGAACTAAAACTCGTTTTTAAGGAGACGATGAAATTAAAACAAGTCTCATGTTTTATGGATGTGGGATCATGACATTGTCTTGTGCTTTAACAACTGCAGCCTAGCAGCGTACATGAGCGAAGAAGAAGTTTTAAAGGGGATTATATACCCTCCAATATCAAGGTAAGACAATTAAAGTAACATATACGAATGTTGGATAAGTAAGGAAAGGTTTGAGAGAGAGATGTTATATATATTTGGCGTTGAATTGAAATTTGCAGGATACGAGACATAACAAAAAGAATAGCAGCTGCTGTGATTAAGGAAGCGGTTGAGGAGGATTTGGTTGGTGGATATAGGGAAATGGACGCTCGAGAGCTCCAAAAGCTTGATGAGGTAATTTTGAGCTCATAACTGGCTTTAATAATAATATGATTACAAATGATGGTAATTATATTATACGTGGCCTGTTGCCGTGTTCCGCAGGAGGAGCTGATGGCATACGTGGAAAACAACATGTGGAGTCCAGAGTATCCGACTTTGGTCTACAGAGACGACTAAGTTTGGTTCGCCAAGATGAATAAATAAGTCTTCTGTCTCGTATTTATGTGTAAAAATCTATATAATTCGGTTACTTCATGTTTTTATCAGTCATAGCTGCTGCTTTCTCTTGATGTTGTGTAAAAAGAAAGAAAGAAAGAATTGGGTTATTTCTTATCCAATCAAAATTTTAGTTGCTTGCTGTTTTCTCTTATTTATATGTAAAACAAAAAAACTTGATGTTGGGTTGCTTCATATCCAATCAGATTCAGAGAAGCAACCCTTAAGTTTATAACTTATCAATTGGTAATTGCACTTCTCAGTCCAAATGCATATTCCTTTATAGCATCTTTATCCATTCTGTGAGTAATGACTAATGAGCCAACAATAACTTAATAAGCACATAAGCTTCAATGACCTGTTTCAGTTTACAGAGTAAACAGTAAATTTATAGATTTATTGACGGGTTTAGCAACTAATCAGACCAAGAAAATAATTAAAAATTGACTCACAACTGAAGATAGCTTTTTGTTATCTGGCTTGCAATTTAGCTTAATCCGAAAATATATCAAGAAGTATTCTGTTACACAAAATCATAACATGGATATACTGAAAATATTAAGTTGTATGGTATCTAATGTATCTATATAGCAACATATAAGCATCAAAATGTACTCACAAGGGAAACAAAAACATATAATATATAAAAACAAAAAGGAAAAATTAAACGAGGTCTCATCACACTGACCACTGTCCAATGGAATCAATATTATCATGCTGCTGCGGGAACTGTTTCTGCAATGATTTAGGAGAGAAAGGGAGATTCGGAAAAGGTTGATGATCAGCGGGCAAGAATGGAGAAGGATGATGATGAGAGATGTAACTAGTACATGAAATGTTGTTATGGTCTTGTTCTTGGAACTGGAAATGATGATTCTGTTGTAGTTGTTGTTGCGGTTGTTGTTGTTGTCTTTGTTTTGGGCTATTGACTTTCTCTCCTTCGGTTTCTCGGTATTTGCCGAGATAAACCTTTAATGGAGCCACATAGTCTTCAAAACCTAGAGTTGTAATGGCCCAAATGATATCATCTCCATTGATGGTTTTCCTCTTTTCTCTTTGACACTTATCAGAAGCTTCACCAGTAACGAAACTGATGAACTCTGATACACATTCTTGAACGGTTTCTTTGGCGTCTTTTGAGATCTTACCGTTACCGGGAAGAACTTTTTTCATGATTCTTCCGACATTGGCAATTGGAAGAAACCGATCTTGTTCTTTATTGTTGTTGTTGTTGTTGTTCTTTGAAGAAGGGCTTCCTGGATTTGTTTCAGCTACTCCAGGAGATTCATGATCCTCCTCTGGGCTCTCCTCAGTCATCTCTTTCCTTTTTTCATGAGATGTAATGACATGCACGTGATGGATCTGATTTTATGGTTAAGCTTAGTGCATGAAACTAGGTAAGTTGTCTATTTATGGATGTCTTACCAAATTTGGAACTCCCTGTGACTCGCTCTTCTTTTTATTTATTTATTTATTTAAAACAACTGTAACGAATAACGTGTTAAAGCGGAGCTAACCCATTTTATCTAATCTACTAGCAATAAGCTAAAATATTTTGTGGGTTTTGGCGAGCAAGCTTCCTAGAAACATACAAAATCTGATATAACCTTTCATATCAGTAAACAAGAGGGAGAGCTAGCTTTGAAGTTAAACAGTGCATCTATCTTTAGTGATCTTTTTTTTTTTTTTTTTAATAAAACTTTTCCATTAGAAATTAGATGTTACAAATTGTCCGCTTTCAACAAAGGGATGGGAAAACTACACTAAATCCGAAAGTTAAAGGTCCAAAGAAGACACTAAAGCTGACCAAAACACAAGACTACACGTCCTGAAAAAATTGAAACCAAATAGTCCGAAAAGAGACCACAGACGGGAGATTCTGTTACGCACGAGACAGCGGGTCAAGGCGATTACGGAAAGTCAGCTGACGAAGCCAAAAGACGAAGCTTACACAGAGAATTCCAAATCCAGCTGCCAGAAGATTGAATATATGAATCCCATAAGTTATTTGAGTTGACCAAGTTAACACGAACCCAGGAGACCCAAAGAGAGCTGCTAGCGGTAAATATAACCCAAATCAGTTTAAGACCGAGAACCTTGTTCCAAGCCACTAATCTCCGCAAGCCAAGCCCACCACTTTCCTTGGAAGAACAAACTGATTCCCAGCTGATATTAGTACCTTTGGCTGAGTTAGGAGTACCTTTCCATAAGAAGGCATTACACATTCTTTCAATCTCAACAATACACGGATTTGGTAAGATGAAGTTAAAACCCAAAAGTTTATTGTAGAGAAGAAGACAAACTGGAGCAACTGGAGACTTCCCGCAAAAGATAAATGACGAACTGTCCAAGATGAGAAACGATTTGAGATCTTTTCTACAAGCGGTTGATAATCTTGTCTCCTCATTTTCTAAGAGGTAAGGGGAACACCAAGATACTTAACCGGGAAGGAGCCTTGATGAAGACCATTGGATTCGGCGACCACCTGAAAAGAAGCGAAGTTGCCACCATCCAAGAAGAGAGCAGATGATTCTTTGTTTAAATTAAGGCCTGAAGCATGACTGAACTCATCAAAGATATTCAGAATACCTTACAAGGAGGATTCAGAACTGTCGAAGAAGATCAGGACGTCGTCAGCAAAACTCAGATGAGTTACAAGGGGAGCCTCACAAAGAGGGTGAGTTTTGAATGTGCCATTAAGAGCTCCTTCATCCAACCGTTTAGATAAGAGATCCATCGCAAGAACAAAGAGCATAGAGGACATAGGGTCACCTTGTCGTAGACCACGTTGGCCCTTAAAATTACCCGTGAACTCACCATTAACAGAGATGGTGAAGGTCGGTGAGGGGATGCAAACCGATAGAACAAGGAACTGTGAACTTTACAGATGTATTGCAGACAGTGGCGGAACTAGTAAAGGATGAGGGGGGTCAGCTGACCCCATGACTTTTTTATTTCTTTTGTTTATATGCTAAGTTTATCTGTGTAAGATGGAAGATTTGATTAGCACATGTACAACTGACCCTTATGTTTACAGTTCAAATTCTAGTTTTTACACCCCCATTCATTTGATATTTTGGGGTTTATTACAATAGTAACACTATTTTTAGTTTTATTTGTTGAATAAAACATAAAGAATTATATTTAACTATCTAAATTAATTTTATATTAATATTGACCTCAATTAAAAAACTTTCTAGTTCCACCACTGATTGCAGATACACGAGGTGCTTTTGTGCAGCCTGCGCATTATGAAGCCTTTGGTCTTACTGTCATTGAAGCCATGAGCTGTGGTTTGGTCACATTTGCCATGAACCAAGGCCGTCCTGCTGAGATTATTGTGGATGGTGTCTCTGGATTCCATATTTCCGAGCAATGGAGAAGAATCAAGCGACAAGATTGCGGATTTCTTTGAGAAATGCAATACCAATCTTAATTACTGGAGTATGTTTTCGGCTGAAGGGCTGCAACGCATAAAGGAATGGTATATATTAACAGCCGGAAGTATTAACTAAAAGAAACAATTTCTAAAAATAGGTTAATTCGATGATAATTGTATATGTGCAGCTATACACGGAAGATATATGCAAACAAAGTGATAAACATGGGAAGTACATACAGCTATTGGGAGCATTTGAATGAAGATCATAAATTGGAAAAATAAAGATCTATCCAATCTTTCTGCAATCTCCAATACCGGAATTTGATAAAGTTATCTAGTTTTTTTTGATTTTGTTCTTTTCACTAAGACATGATCATAATCGAACACATACATTTTCTGTTTATTGCTTTTGTGTTTTTGCTTGTTTCAAGTTACTCACTGATAAAATGTTGTAGAACTATTAGTTATTTTGATTTGCCGAAAACCAATGTATAACTGAACTTAGCTGAACTATATACCATTTTTAGTTAAAAAAACCAAGTTTTTTTCAAAACCAAACCAAACAAATGACAAAACCGTTGAATTAGATTGGATTTTTAATCCATTTTTTTTATTTCTCTTAAGCTTTTGAATTCCAAACCAATCAGCAATTTTGAAAAACTGTTCGGTTCAATTTTCCAAACCAATCAGTTATTTGTTTTTAACATTTTCTCTGAACTGATTTTTAAAATATTGTAAATCTGTTTTTTCCTAAGAATCTAAACAACTGTAATTTAAAATAATCGAAAAAGAAATATACGAAGTTTTTTTCCGAATAGATTCATTTTTTTAAACTAAACCAAATAACTGACTTTAATCTTTAAACAAACTTATTTCCAAACCAATATCGATTTTGTATTTTCCAATTCTACTAATTTTTTTCTTGTTTTTGCTATTGTCATTTAGATGTACAGTATCTGAGTTTAATTTCGTAATACACTTATTAAAATAGGAGTAGGCGTAATAAACCTAAACCGAGTGTATTAAATTAGATCCAATCGGTTTGGTTCTGGAGATTTCAAGCCTAATTTATTTTGCAAAATCTTGAGTCGCATGAATAATCTATAGTTTAGTTATGTTCCTTGGTATGCAATAGGTGTAAACTCAACACAAGGTGACTTATCACAAAACTCAGCCACAATCTGAATGTGTAAATCATTAGATCAGTGGGCTCAAAACCTCTATTACAACATATTGATCCTCAATTACCATATTCCTTTCAAATAACCTTAATTCTCTCTAAGACCACATTACAGGACATTAATTGATACCATAGATTCTTATCATGATCGAAATCAATTGCCAAATGTGAATCTTGCTTCTTGCGATCCTGCCGCACAGATCGTGTCCAAGAATCGTCTACTTTTTTCTTGCCACATGATTTTCTCAACATGATCATCACCTAACTTGAGCAACAAAGCTATCACTTTTTTGTCCTGTCATCTTTTCATGCGCTCTTCATTACGCTAAAAAACTCAGACCTCATTTTCAGTTTCTTCTAATATATTCGAAGAATCTGAAACACCAAGGGATAAACTGATAGGGGGGCTTTTTACTGCAGACTTCGATGATATTTGGTATCACAAATCTTTGTTATATCGCCAGCCTTCACCTCATCTCTAATACGCTAAGAAACTATGAGGTGCTACACAAGCGTGCGGTCCAGACATACAAAAGCAATAGTTATGAATCTCACATTTACTTCATAGAAACATTTACTTCTTATTTGTGTCATTAAGAAAATATGTATTTATATCTTACACTCAGATGAAGAAATAGTTAAAAATCTCATTGATATCGACGCAGAAAATGTATTTATATCTTACACTCATATGGTTCGCGAAGATGGATGGCTTGAACAGGATAATGAGATTATGTTCGAGTTCATCACCACCTGCTAGGAGCTCGACATTCTTGAATGTGGTGTCCAGGTGTTGACGTTGGAGAAAGCGAGAGACGTAGAAGGATTGAGTTTGAAAGGCCAGCAAAGCGTCTCAAGACTCCCTCAACAAGGAACTGGCAAATGGACTCGAATGAAGACAATAATGGCTAAGCCGAGAATTATACACATATTGTTGAAGTTGGCTCCTGCTCTGCGTCGATCTCTCCGGTTTTGTGAGTTGAACAGAGAAAAAACAAATATTAAATCATGGAAGTATCGCTGCAAGATCTCCAAGTAACCTCCCCAAAGAATCAACTTTGTGTTGATCTGTATACATTATTTGTTTCATTTTATCAATTTGGAGATGACTTAACCTGGAACATAGTGAGCAAGAACAGATATGTTATGTGACTCAGAGAAGAACACATTGAGATTAGATACAGAGTTTTACTCAAAGTATTAGCAGTTTTACTGGGCACTTTTGTAAGATCGGAGAGAAGAATCTCTAAACGTTTTTGGAGAAGATATATAAACCCGTATTATTTCATGATCTATTCATCATGAGTTTATCACCACAGATTACTGTGCTTTCTGTTACTATGTTTAAGTAGCTCTCTAGTTAGTTGTAAACAATAAGGAACCAAAAGGATCAAAGATTTCACAAGCTCTCTTGCTGATTTATACTGTGCTGATTCGGTGATTTCTCACATATCAAATGATATACCCAATACAGACAAAAGAGCTTTGACAGACTATTAGATATTGAGTTTTGAAATATATTACTCAAAATTAATAATAATATATGTAGTTACATTTTCAATATTTAAGATTTATCTATGTAAAAATTATAATAAATTAATTCACTTAAAGTGTACAAATAGATCTCCTCAAGTTCACTTTTTGTCCCAACGTGTACATACCTCACACTGCATGTCTAACAATTTGGCTTAATTATTTACTACGTAGTATCCCGCGCCTTGCGCGGAGTGAAATATATATATAATTTTATAATTATTTATATAATTTATAGTTTAATATAGTTAAAATATTTTAAATTTTATATTAATAAAAATTAAATCATATATACAATATATATAATAAATTTGCTAAATCAATATTTTTTCTCGTCATTGAGTAAAAAATTAAGATATATTATTTATTTCCTAATTTATTACTAAATTGATGTGAATAAGTATAAATATAATTAATAAAAAATTATTTATTAAATTATGGTTACTTATTTTAATATATTATATTTTAAGTTATTAAAAATTAAGAATTGTTTATTACCATAATTTGATTACTGATTGATATCAGTACAAATCAAATATTTTGATGTTCGCTTATTTTAGGAAATAATTTAAAATATTTTGAATTCTGTTTAAATAATGAAATAGTTGTATAATATATATATATATATATATATATATGATAATAATGGTAAGTTGATATAAAAAATAATTTTGATTTAAAAAATGAAAATAATTTTAATTTATATATTAAAACTGTTTTAAAATTGTTTAAAAATAATGTAGAATAATATTACTATTATCATTATATCATACTTTTAATGATTAAGTAAAATTATATATAATAAATATTTTATGAATTAATGAATGGCATTTATTTTAGTTAGAATTCATGAGATATATCATAGTTTTATTATATAATAGTGATAATGAATAAACTAATATAAATGATATAATAATATAATGGCATTACATGTAATTTGTCTAGTAAACTAAGACTTTTTCTATTAACATTTGAAAAGTTTTCTCCTTTTGACACATCATCATGGCATACATGTAATAAACACATGAGTATAAGGTTTTTCTTTAAAATGGATTCTCAATTAATATATAAGGGATTATAAACCAAAACACACTACAAGCTTAAATGATCAAATTAAATGACCATCTAAGTAACTTGTAAAAAACTTAACCGTCTAGAAAAATCGTTTCCAATATTTTTCTCCCAAACCTACATTTTGAAGAACCAGAGCACATGAAAGTAACACCAAAGCGGGAAAGGAAAACAGAGTAAAATGTTAGTATGTTTTTTGTGCCAAACATAAGTTTTCAATGGAAATGTCATGTGATGTATAGATATATTGATTTAACAAGCTAGGCTATGTTCTCTTTGCTATAGGAAGAAGACGGAAGATTCCACCTCCCCGGTTATTTATCACGAGAACTGTCATTGGTTTCCTCGCAATGCTAACAAGTCAGATTAAACTCAGGTATTAACATTAACTCATAACACATGGCAAATCTTCAGTGAACAGTAATTAAAAGAATACAACAGAGTAAAAGAGTAAAAGAGATACATCTGCTTCAAAATAGAATTCAGTACATGGCATTTGTGTCATGAAGGAAAGAGATGTCCCCTAATACGCATTTGTTTGACTGATTAGGATTAGTCCTGAGTTGGTCAACAGAGACTCTCAAGAGTCAAAGCTGGAGGCAATGCACGAGTCACACACGCTTGGACCATTAACAACCAAATTCAAATTACTACGCGATCAATTTAAAGAAAAAAAGAATCGATGGCGAGGTGAATCCGCCAACGGATGATGGTGGAGGTTTTTATAGTTTATGATTATAGTTTTGAATTTTAAGAATCGATGATTACGAATTTTGTTTTATCCCACACAGACAGTAACAAACCGGAAGTAAACAAAACGAAAAGGTCGAGGAGATTTTAGGACTAAATGGACTAAACCGGAATCGTCGGTTATTTTCTAGTAGCTAGTCTTTAAGTATAATTAATTTGGGTTTATAATCACCGTTGAGCCCGGCTGAAGTGGTTGTGTTTCCTTTAAAAAGTACACAATTGCCACGGGTTCGATGGTACCTGGGGGCGAACGAGTGGAGACGTGAGAGAGGAAAATGAGATGATGACGTGGGGGATAAGGAAGGAAGAAAGAAAAATAACGAGGGAAATGATATAAGGAAGGAAGAAAAATGATGAGAGATAGAATGATGATGACGTGGAGGTGAGAATGCGAGAGATTTGAAGAGGAGGAAGAAGACTATATGGAGTCTATGATGATGACGTGGAGAGAGTCCGAGAAGTTTGATGGAAAGAAGAGGGGCGGGGCGGGCATTTAAACGAACGAGGGATAAAGGGATAATAAAAGAGGAAGAGAGACGCAAAAAGATGTATGCATGAATAAAGAAGAGAGGGACGAGGGAAGAAAAATGGCACAGAGAGGAAGGAGAAACATAGGAAAATGGGAAAATGAAGAGAGAACGCAACGAGGAAACAAATGAAAAGAGAAGAAGACGTAAAGAGGAAAATATAAAATATGAATACCTCTTTTTTTTTTTTTTAATTGCTTGAAACAAGCAATTTAATACATGACAATACAATTTAATATATAATGCAAGTCATCATAGGTAATGGGTGGAAATAAGACTTTCAAAATTAACCGATAGAAAACTACGTTGATGGGCAATTCAACATTCTTAGTTCATGGGGTATCGTCGGATTATTTTTGAGGGAGATTGTTTGCCTCTCGGTAGCATTTTAAACCATGAAGTTGCTGATTGTCTGGATGTTAATCTGGTTCATGACATTGAGTTCTGTATTTCTATTTCAACGGTATCGGTTTAATTTCATTTTTCGATGGAGGAATGAAGTGGCTCACATGTTGGCATCGTCTAGGTCCTATTGCAGTCATATCTGGCCTTACTTTTGTTTCTGATGTATTTTCTTATCTTGATTGTATTACTACTCTGTTGTATCAAGATTACATGGCTTTTTTTGCCAAACTAATACATTTTTTTGTGGGAAAAACAAAATTCAACCTTTTTATTCCCACTATCATGGTTGATTGTTTTTTGGAGGGTCAATTTAATGAATGACTATATTGGGAAAAATATTATAATAAATAACTATGTAATAAATATACTAAAAAAAGTAACAATTATTCATAAAAGTGGACTATTATGTTTCTAGCCATGTGCGGAAAACCAAACCGCGCTTGTATAGTAATTGGTGAACTCTATATACAACAAGATAGAATATAGATCAAGTGGAAGACCCATGAAAAAAAGGAAATAGAATAGTACAAACAAAATAGAATAGAACACTTTTTCCCTCAACAAAAAAAAGAAAAATAATAGAATAGTACACTTTTTTCTATTTTCTCGCAGACTACAACATCCAAAGCTGAACCAGAGGCGAAAAATAACTGCGAAAAAGGAAAAATAGTATATAGTTAATAATAATAATATAAAAAATGATAAATTAGAATATAATAAATTGATTGGAAATATTGGATCTAATATCATAAAATAGTAATGAAAAATACCCAGAAATCACAAGAAAAAAAAACATAACTAAAGCAACATAATCGATTGCTAATGAAAACTGAAAAGTAAACCCGATGAATTAATATAAAAAAAAAACAGAGCAATTTTAGAGGGAGATATCTGAAAAAAATTAGAAAAAAGAGAGAAAGAGATAAGTTACCATGCTTCAAATTTACTTCAAATCAGAGCAATTTTGGTTCAGGCACTGGATTATATGAATTAAAAGAAGAAGAGAGAAGATCGCAGGAAAAAAAAAAAAAAGACGATGATGAGAGAAAAAAGAAAAAAAATTAATTTTGTTTCAGCTGTAATATAATATATATTTTATAAAATATTATAACGAAAACTTGAAATGATTATCTTGTAAATTATAATTTTTTTTAGGTTAACTCGTTTAGTTTCTCTTATTTGTATTATCCTTAGACTATGACCAGACTAACATTGACACATATAACATGAAACCCACAAAAAGACCCTTTCTCCTCTAAGTGATTCATATAACTTCTATTTCAGTCATCACAAATAAACCATATTACTAAAGAAGTAGATAGCATATAAGTTATATAGGTAAACTCTGAAATCTGAACCAATGCAACGAATTACAAACACATAGTATTCTCAACATGATCCGTGACAGCCCATATTTGAACCAAACCCGTAGGCATTGCAGTTTTATTTCAACGCTTCTACGACTATTTCGTTTCAGATCACAATAATAAACTTCAAATGGATCTCCTTACAATATTTTTCACAAACTAAAATTATTTCACCACTCGGATGAGTCACACCTTAGAATATGATATTACTTGGTAGATCTTGAAGCATGGAGAGTAATCTTCGACCCCTCTTGTTTCTTGGCATCCTCCATTACCCACAAATCTACATCCTTGTTAAATGCGTTCAAATATTTGCATCCTAACTTCCCTTGGTAGTTTACAAGACTTGAATATACACTAAAGTGAGCCTGAAGATCATTAAATTCCTTGGAACTAACATCCAAACTCACCAAAATGTATGCCTGCTTCACTGGTGTAAATGCTTTGTAATAGATTGCCATGTTGATGCATACAGCATGGAATACCTTGACATTGTGATATATAATGCTGCATGCGATATTCCTCCATTGTTTCTGGGATCTCCCAGTGTAAGTACTTGACAAGACCCCTAGTAAAATATGCACTAGACTTTGTATTGATTCTCCATAGGGTCGTAACCGAATAAGTAGAAACATGGATTCCACGAAGATAACTTGGGTATGGAGACAATAGTTTAATGACCAAAACCCGATCAAGTCATGTACGTATTGAAACCCGATCTAAATTTTCTTTCATTTTGGTACATCTATGGAAGAGAAAACACAGTTTCACTACGAACATAAAGAAACAGTAGACTTTTTGAGAAAATAATCAAGAGACTGTCTTTATATATCTTAGTCTCTCTCTTTCACTTGACTTGCTTTAATTTTCGATTCCGACCAGACTGATATCGACATATAATCATAACATGGAACCCACAAAAAAACCCTCCTTAGTGATGTATATAACTTATGTTTCAGTCATCACAAATTGACCATATTAAAAGACAGGGAAATAGAGAAAATCAACCCAAACTCTTTCTTAAACGAAAACGAGTTTTGTAGGGTTTGATGTTATTCAAAAGCGTGATTGGAAAATGTGGAGGCACTTTTAAAATTTATGGGAGAAGTCGTAAGGTATGTGAATTATTTGTTTGATGAAGCATCTATATATAGTGTCAACTCTTAGGTTATCTTAGGTTCGAATTATTTGGATGAGTATGATTTCTTTTTTTAAACAATTTAAAAAATTTATTGTTAGGATATTTCATAGAATATGTGAAAGATTATAGGAGATATTTAGAATAGATTTACTATGAATGTAGACAATTTATTAGCCAAATGCAGTATTTGCAAGAATATTTGATTTTCATATTTGGTTTTAGTGATTTGTTAGGGAGATTTGGTTCGAATTAATGTAGATATTGCTATATCTGATTTGATATTAAGAGTTATTGGCGGGATTTTTTTAGAGTAAAGGATGGTTATTATTAATGTTAATTTGAATTCAATTTTGTACCAAGTGAGTAATGGTTAACCCAAACCAATGCAATTCAACTGACCGGTCTGATTTAAGTGATTTAGTCAGGATCCGCGTGTATATTTGAAGGGTTCCGGGTCGGGTCGAGTCGGAGATGAGTTGACTCAGTTTTTTTTGTCACGATTTTAACCTTTTTATACCTGTTTCCAATTTATTAATAACTTGAATGGCAAAGTTTGTAATTAAAAGGTTTTTTTGAGTTTTTTTATAAGTGTACTTGGCAAATAATATTAGTAAGACTATTATTATTTTCGAAGTACACTTTTCAAAATATTCAAAAAAAAACTTATAATTACAAAATATGCCATTGAGTTTATTAATGATAGTTGTTTAGTAACAAGTATAACTGGGGACAATATAGACCTAAAACACTGAGTTAACTCAGCAACTCGGACGACCCGATCCAAGCCCGTTTCAAAACACGCGGATCTACAATTGAATGACAATCACTTAAATTAAACCGGCTTTGGTTTGTTTTGAATATATTCACCTGTTTTAAAAAAAGGGAAGTTGGTTTAGATACCATGAAATTTAGTTGAAAATACTGGAATCATATAAAACTTTTGAAAATTACTAGATTGCTTTTAATACATTTTAATACCCAGCGTGCCCTTGTGTTATGTTGTAACAAAAAACGTAATTACAAAAAAGCCATCGACACGTAAGCAAAAAACTTACGCCACGTAGGAAAGCGCTGACGTGTATTAATTAACTCAACCGGCTTAAACTGTGGCTGAGTTATGGTTACGTTGTGGCTGACTTAAAAATGGCGGCTGACTTATGAGATAACGGAAAATAACTCAGCTGTTTGTTACGGCTGAGTTATAAAAATCTCTTTGACTTATGAGAGTTCGGTT